>CM023452.1:13908006-14185061 GCA_013339765.2 Haemaphysalis longicornis | reverse complement strand
ACCAGTTTCGGTGACGAAGAATTTATTCGCGCCTGCAGCAACAGCCAATCGAGCAGCTGAAGCTATAGTTCCTCTTTACAGATCCCCTAGGAGCAGAGTTTCGCGTCGATCCGTTAACTTTAGCTATAAAGTCGTGCGAGAAAGCCACCCACTAACGCGTGTAGAAGCCGCCGCCGTGCCGCAGCGCCGTGACGCAGTCAGCGTAGTGGGTGGGGAAGAGTCGGCCCATACGGGACTGCGCGACTGCGGGTATAGCCGGCTCCTTATCAGATGAGCGGCCGACACTGCTGCCACTCCCGCAACAGTCGCCGCTCACTGGAGGATAACTAAATGGTAACGGTGTCTTGTGCGCAGCACAGGGAGCGCGCTTCGCTGTATTAAAGTAGAACGCATGACATGTGACATTCACACAGGCAACTCTTACGCCGGGCGATATAGAGGAACTATAGCGCGATCATAAGCTCAGCGTCGTCGACGCGAAAATCCAGAATTGCACTATGGCGTAGCTGCAGGTATGCGTCTTCGACGATAAGATTGCAATTCATGCTGCGCCCAAAATTTCATTAGGTAGTATTAGAATCTTCGGCCAATTTTAGAAATTCTTAGATGGGTATGTGTGTTACAACGCGTGAGGTATAAAAAGTGGCGAAAGTGCACTAAGTCGCTCTATGTTTGAACCATATAGATGCTGAGGATTGCTTTATATGTATCACTAAGGGGCACATCACCACGCATTGATTTAGGTTAGAAATTGTTTATTTACATGTTCCATGGTCCCTTTTCAATGCGTTCGTAAGAATCACTGTTATATTCAACTGTATCATCGTCTTTATCATGCATGACTGGCGGGGTCTATACGATTTGGTCTGCCGGCTTTCACAGTTCTGCCAAAGTGGTACGCGCCCGCAGGCGCTAAAACGGGCGGAAACCGGCTTTGCGAACTGGGCGTCCGTAGTGCGAGCTGGTCCCTCGTCTTCACATTCTACAAATGTTCATCATTCATACTATTTTTTGACAAATGTGCCATAGCGTCCAATACAATCGTGTTTGGCATACCACGCTATTATTACAAATGGTTTAGCTCCCTAAACACACCCTAAAAGTCACGAGGTGCTAAAAAACATTTTGACAGGAGCAAACCGAATTAGTGTAGAAATGTCACTTTCCTCATGCGTCTCTTTGGAAGAGGAGAAAACATTCTGCAGATGCGGCCTGCTGTATCGTTAGTGTGATTGCCTACTGGCACAGAGGCACTTGAGTTTTTTGACGCAACGTCGCAAGAGGCTGTGTCACTCGCTGAAACTGCAAGATATAAAGCACTCTACTTTTTTTTAGGTAAAAGTGCCCGCTGTGTACACTTTTCACTCAGCTACCCCAATTATTGATGGATGATTTATGCGGTTTTCAATGAGTCTACCCTCGCATGGGGGCATTGATAGATCAAAACACTACCGCCCGCTCATGCCCGTTGCGTCCCGCACAGTCTAAGTCCATAAAATACACTGTCCACCTACTAGTGACGCTTTTCGCGTCATCGTGCATTATGAATGACATGATGCTTGTGCGGTGATTTGATGCAGTTTTTAAATTCCCTGAGTGGCCAGTTCACCGATAGGTGGTTGTGAAAATCACTGGATTGAGATTTGACCTAATGCTTGTAATGGTACTGCATGAAAATATTATTGACGTGATTACTTGCGCATTCGGAATCGTTCGTTGTAACGAAGCATAAAGCACGACTAAGCAGATTGTAGGCCCCATCACCGATGAGACAGAAGCTGTCGGAAACGCGCAGCCTGCGGGGCGTCTTTCACGACCACCATGTAGTACATATTGCTAACACGTTGGTCGCGTATATTTTTAAATAGGTAACTCCACCATCACCCATGAATTTGACCATCTCTCTGGCAACCACGTAAAACTACGATATCCTGGATTGCCAATTATGTCAACACTGTAATCGACCTGGTTGATGAAGATGCTGACAGCCTTTACTACACACTACATGACAAAGTTTTTATGAATGTTACGGTTACCCTCTGGCTAATACAGCGATAAATACATTTCCACAGTCGCCAAAAAGATTTTACTCGTCATTTTCAGAGAAAATGACGAAAGATGTAACGCACTTCCACTCTACAAATAAAAGAAATCATTACGAACCACCCCAAACCACAACGCAATTCAGTTCTAAATACACCTTCCACTTCACCAAGAACTGCTAACTGAGATGGTAGGAAACCATATTATCCCACTAGTGAAGAAACCCCTCGACGCTAACTTTCTTTTCTCTTTGATATCACAGCAATTTTGAAAATTGTTTTGTTGGGAAAACATATTTTGTTTTTTTTTTCGATTACGCTGCGCCAATACTTTTTAAACTAGTTGCATTCTGGTGCGGAGCACTCCAACGCCCACTCCACAGGTTTTACGGCGGCGTCGTGCCGGGTTGTAATCCACCGACCGAAGAGAACACCGCCGGTATAGGACACAAAGCGATCCGGAAAACGGAAAAGGGAACTATGGTGAAAGTGTTCGCGGGAGTGCGGTACGCCGAGAGGGCGCAAGATATGACGCCCTAACAGATAACCGACAGAGTAAAGCTACGGAACATAAAGAGTGAAGCAACGCGGGAGAAGAAAGAAGCGAAAGACGCGAGACATGGGGCTCTGCGATAACGTGCTATGAAACAATGTCAGAGTATATCGCCCATCTTTTTGGGTTCGGGGATGCGGCGATCACTTCGCGTGACACAGCAGCTACGCGCCGTCACCAAGAGGAGTGCAGATCGCCGTGAGCGAAAATCGTGAGCGCAAATTTCGCATAAGGGTGTATGGCGGCCATCGGCCAAATGTTTAAATGAAAATATTCACAAACTTTTTGATATGGCGCACGAAGTTTCCTCTTTAGTAACCCACAAAAAAATACTTACTCTTAACTTGCTGACGACGATCAATTGAATCTTTTTCAAGAAATCACAACGTCCTACTGCTTAGCCTAGTGAACACTGGTTTGCCCATACTTCTTCCTGGAGTGTCCAAGAGTTTTTTTTTATGACTTTTGGTGCTTCTTGCTTGATGTAACTCTTTCGCGATCACGACAAAGCCGATCATTTGCGAGTGAACGATGACTTACAAACTTCTCGCAAAAAGCAAAAGTGCTCCATTCGACAATTGACGCAATCTGTCGTGTTCATTGGAAACCCTTTTTTTATTTTTGTCTCCATTTGTTTACATTTCGCGTGGGTAGGCGGCGTCGCGAGTGAAATTTGATGCCGCGAGTTGGGAAAAAATGGCGTCCTGTTTGAGGTCACGCCCTTCAAAGGCGGCCAGCGGTTTCAGGGACTTCGGCTCCTGCTGGGGCTGATTTGTGTTACCCCAGGGGCAGGGATCCCTCGAGAAACGATGTGGATTCTTTATATTTTAGTTCCAATGAAAACTCTCTCATTCAACAGCCTAGACTTCGGCTGGTGCTGCCAGGGAAGGTTTGTTTCCGACTTAGCGCTGTATTTTTAAACAAAAAATTCCCTCGCACTTCCCCGAGGGGGAGAGTGTGTAAGTGCGAATGCACGGTTGTTGATTGCGCGATTACGGTGGATATCGTGATCTTGGAGTGGAGAGGAGGCGCCCAACACCCACAGTCATTGAGCGGAGAGAGGAGGGGGAGAGTAGCGCCCGCCGTTACGGCGAGGGCTACACGAGCGCCCTCACGCGTCGGAATGCGGAGCGCCCGCTACGCGAGCGAGAGCTCTCCCTCCCGAAGTGGAGAGGAGGCGCCCAACAACCGCAGTCACTGAGCGGAGAGAGGAGGGGGAGAGTAGCGCGCGCCCATCTCCCCCCGTTGCTAGCGAAGACGAGGAGCGCGCGCACCCGCAGCTGTTGCTATGCGGACGACGGCGGCGGACGATTCAGGCTCGCTTAAGAAGTGCATTCGCACTTAAAACGTTCCTCATATCTGATGACTGCGGCATAACTTTCCATTGTAGGTTGTGGACAAAGTTGTGCGCGGATATTTTGCCGAATGTAGCCACGTGTATCACTTTCAAGATACACTTGCCTGCGTGTAAACTTTACGACCCGGAACGACGCGCACTGCTTCTCAAAATCGCTATTTTCTTTCTTCTCTTTTTTACCGCTACCGTGATAAAGTGGATTTCCAAACACACCAATAACAAGCCATTGTATGAACTCCATGTACAGTATTTTTATGGTACCTGGAAATATTTCTAGGGACCGTAGTATTTTTAATTTCGCATGTTCTGGTTCATATTTCCGTGTTCGCCTTTTATTTGACGCCGATAGTAGATATGGCGTACCTCGGGGCGTCCATAGCCTGTCATTAGTATTCAGTTTGTAGTTTTGGTATTTTATTCATTGTGTTCATTCTAGAGTATATGTTTATTTATTCCCGTTACAGGCGCCGTCATCTAATTTCTGACACTATAGGAAATCCCAGTCGCCGCTGAACACTCCAAGAACATTTCTTTTTCTCACGTGTTCTCACTAGGCAATCAAAGCTCAGTAAATCTTCGACCGGCGCATTCCACAGTGATAACGGCTAATTCATTGGTTCCTGGCATCCTAAATTGCTTACTTGTCCCCTCATTTCCTCTTTAAGAATTTTTTGTGCATTTTTTTTACCGCTAATTTTTTCTAACATTTTTGTCTGTCTTGTACATATTTACCGTTCCGAGATTATTCGTAGGTTCATATACGTACGACTTTACCCTTATTTTCCTCAAACACTTCATACCTAAAGGCATAGACACTCTCAGCATCAGGTATTTTCTGACTTATCCTTGCCGGTTTGAGTGTACAATGAACAGAGTGTATGGAATTGTAACACATCAAGCCAGACGAACGATCTAAAAACGCCTTCACATCATGTTTTCCTATGGCCACTATTCTTGTGTTCTTTTAACCCAGTGTCTAGAGTGCTGTCCGACGTAACTCTAGGTGATGGCTGCAGGCATGGCTAGAGTGCCGTTCGACGACATTCGAATATTTAAGACTAAGCTAGCACCGGCTGAAGCGTCGGTCGTTGTTGTCTAGAGAATCCCTCTTAGGTGATTGATTCCAAAGACGGTGGTTCGAGACCGCCTTTTGCCTTATTTGTTTTTTTTTCATCCTTACCTTGAAGTATATTTTTACGGCTTAGGGTATTATAGGGGTTTTAAATGCTTTCCTTGCGTGCGTTAGATGGTGCTATGCTATGTTTAGGTTAGGTTTGCTTGCTTTGCGTTATCTAGAGCGATGTAGTACCAGCCGCGGTAATTTTGTTAGAACACAGCGGTGGACATCCATATAGTGGAGTGCTTATAATGCCCTCGGACGGCCCTCTATACACGGCCTTCTTTTAATTTCATTTTGTACCACAGTAAATTCATCACGTGCGGCATCCTAGCGACTTTACTGCGTGTTCCCTGATACCTTACGCGGTGCTTTTATTTCGTCTTCAAATAACTTTTATATGAAGTATTCGTCCTGAGGATGCGACAAACTGACTTTGATGTCTGGTTGGTCCAGGTCCCGCTCTAGCTATCTGTATCATCGACACGCAACGCGATGACTTCTTTACTCTCAAGCCGCGCTCTTAATTTACTCAACCGATGGCGACTTCGCGGCAAAAGGGCTCCTGCGATTTCGTCCTACTCGCAGTCGTGTCATTTGTCACGAGGACGTTCATTATCTCACGGGTATGTTGCTGTCTTGTTTCTCCACTGCAGCTCTTCTTATAGCTTCTTTGTATAACTTCTTCACCAAGCCGCCCTTAATGTATTTTTTGAATTGTTGTTGGTGGCATTGGCAAACATTTGTGCATATTTACTTTCTTTCTTTCATACATGAGACAATGTCTATCGGGCGTGTTTCTTTGGCGGCGGTTTTGATTAGTTAGTGATTGCAAGTCCTCTCGGCGCCATTGCATTAACGACAATGCGGGCGGCAGCGCACGCTTAGCAGATATTGGAATTATAAGCACAAGTGAGCAGTAACGCTGAGCCCCTTCCAATAATTAACTACCAGCTGCGCGAACTCCTTCTAATGGCAACGCACTCTTAAAGGGACACTGAAGTGAATTTGTCAAGCTCCCGTTTTTGCTTGCACTGCGTAGACTGGCTCAAATTAGCACACTTTTCATCGTTTATCCGGTTGACAAATCGGTAATTATTTTACAAAGCGCGAAAGAAGAAAAACTACCATGCGCGGTTTTCGGCGGCCGCACCAACTAAGCTGTGACGTTGAGAGGAGGGGCGCCGTGATTGGACGATGCCCAAAGGGTTTGCAATCACAAAAAGTTTCGGTTTCGGTTTCGGTTCTGTAAAACATAACCAATGGCTTTGTTGGATGGGCATTCTCAATATCTCAGTAATCATCGTACCGCGCTTCTGCCATGTTGTCGGCTGTAAAATACACAAGATAAGCCTCCCAGGACGGCTTGTAGTCGTAGCATTCACTAGCCGAGACCTACGCATCATGAACGCCCTCCGCGTACCCAGACGCCCAAATGTCATGCGCTTTTCCCAAAATTTGGAGCTTGCCTCCCTATGCCTGTATCGTAAAAAGCGTGTTCGCACCAGGCCAAGGGTCTGTTCATTCTGGCCTGTGCCCACTGCCCCGCAAGCAGTCGGTGCTTATGGCAACAGCACGCCAACGAGAACTCGCTAGCGCGCCATGCCAGCCTGCGCGCATTTTGTGAACTAGTTCGTGTAGCCATGAACGTTGCGGCCCAAAAAAAGGTGAACTCAATATAGAAAACATCGGCGGAAAACAAAAAAGTTACTACAAAAAAAACACGTACCCGCGGGATTCGAACCCGTGACTCGCAAAACATTTGCGGTGAAATTTCCAGCGCCCAGACCGCTAGGCCACGGAGCGGGACGCGAATGCTTTGCTAATATGGGGTATATATTGTACAACCGGTTTACACTTTTATTTAATTTTTGGGCATTTAAAGCGCTTAGGTGACTATTTGTTGTACTGCGATCGTGCAGTAAGCGTCGCCCGAGTACCCACAGTAGCTCACGTCTAGCAATTGCATTTCGTAGACGGAAAAGCGTTCGCAGATGCGTAGTCGTGCTGCTGACCGCTGTGCTTGTTCGCCCAGCGCAAAAAAGGCTTTCCGCCCCTAGTTTTACGCTGTACGGTAAAAATATCAGTTGATTTTATTTGCTTAGTACCTATATTTTACTTCGCTTACTCTTCTCCCGCCTTCAAGAGGCCTTATATTTTTTCCCACTGGCGTACCAGTCAGCGAAGCGTCGCATGTGCAGCGCTTGTGTGAAGCGACCTTGACTTGGAGCAAAATACAGTGTACAAACAAACCAAGTAAAGAAAGGCACATTCGTTTCCCTTCACAAACGTGTCCTGGCTTCGTTTCAACTAAGCGAACGAATTGCGACCAAGCAAATTTTTAACCTCCTTGATTGCGACGACCCGCCGGCGGCCGGCGGACGAAACGCTGGGCCGACTGACTCTGTCGGCCGGGGGCCGTGCAGTAGCGCAGCCGTGGCGCAGCCAATTGCCAGCTCATCCCCTCCTGACGTCACACGAAAACGCCACAGAAAATGGGGGAGCGTAAGAGAGGAGGACAGCGTTTTCGAATTAGTTTTTCTACTAATAAAATCGCGTAAAGCGCCTAGAGTGGTCGAAACATGGCCTGGGGACTCCGGACTACAATTTGCGCTAGTAATCCCGCAATGTTTACATATCACTTCAGTGTCCCTTTAACATTGTGCTTGCTGTAGGCGTAACGTTGGCATATGTTTCGTCTGGCCGCATAACACTATTCGCTGGCGATTGTGTAATACATCGAAATAAAAACATCAATCATCAATCCGTCCCATCCTTTTGTGTGCGTGCATTCGCATCTTAAACCCTTACTGTTCCTCACAAGCGAACAAATGAGTGCTTCTAAGAGCTTTAATGACGTTAGTACAGCATTTTGCTTGCACATTGTACGAAACCCCGGCTTAGCCTAGCCGAATTATGGGCGCATATTTTATTTGCAATATACATACCATCTGCAATATACATATTCCAATAAAAGCTGTGCGCTTGTATGGGCGAAGCAGTTGCGTTTTTTTTAGTCATACACTCACCTCAGCAAGCATTTTTCAATATATTTCAAGCAACAAGTATATTTCTCCCTCACTCCAAAGCTGGGTTCTGATCGGCGATGGAGCAAAGGATCTGGAGTAAGCAAAACTGCTACAAGAATTTGGTCGTAACAGTCCTTCAAGGAGAACTTGAGGGAAGAGAACTGCGTGGTTCACCCCAAAAAATTGGTTTATGCCCTCATTTGGTTTTCTGGGGCAATGTTTACGTTTGCACTTTACGCTACTGGTCTCTCAATTTTGACTATTAGTTTGCGTAAATACATAGAAATTCTTTTCAACTGACGTAAAAACACTAAATGTCTTGCATTTTCGCATCGCGAAGACTTACCACTTGTTTCTCTATTTCAGTAAATAGCGATTTTTTTAGTTGAAAGCTATTGTCATAATGTGTGAACAGTACTTTATGCATCTCATATGTTATCACCTTTTTACCAAGTAGTCAAAATGAAAAGTGTCAGGTGGAAATGGAAGGATCTATATTTATATAGAGATAATCCGGAATCAGTTATAATTTATGTGCAGAAAAATGTCACAGCTATCATGCTTAGCGTTCATCCCTACCCGCACGAAGAGTTATATTCTAAAAATGTATTTTTCTCTTTTCTGTTTTCTTTTTCACTATTTGAAAGAAAAATAAATATTTCTTTATAATATATTGTAGGCTGCAATACTTTCTCTTCCCACATATCGCTGCGGCGTATAAATGTGCGCGTAGCGTGGTACTCGAAAGCAGTATTTATAAAGTGAAAATAGCTGCTTTTAGCACCAAATTCGGTACACCTAAGTTAGACGGCAGCTTAGGTCCCCTCAGCCGTGTGTATGCCTACAGTAAGCTGAACAACGATATAAGTACCGATCGATGTATACACATTGGCACAAGAACTTGGGGTTAATTTATAGTTCAAGTAAAACTACCAACCCACGTTGCACAATCGTTCGACGGTGACGATGCCAGTCAATATTGTCACGATGCCAAAGACGACGCAGTTGTTTTTCAAGGAAAAAAAGTTTATTGGAGCGAACTTGTGCTCCCCTGACAGTCAAAGAATACACACTGCAGGCGGCGAAGCAGCAGTCAGCAGAGTGACGTACACAAGCGAGCGTCGGCGAACGGAATGCCACAGCGTATGCTCTGCAGGCATTTATCTTTCGGCGCGAGTGTTTCTCGAACCATCGATTTACTTCCAGAACATTGTACATCAAAGAAGATAATTCCAGGCCAGTGTCGTAAGGCGAAACGCTGTCCGAATGCGATAACTTGTGCGGTATTAAAATAAAGAAAGGAACCTGCGCTTCGCTTGGGACACAGATAACACAGCCGGGTGCAGCCGGGTAGTGAAAACAAACCATAAAAAACAAACTATAAATAAACAATCCCAATGCATGGTTCGCGGAAATTCACCTCCTCTAATAGGGATCGACCCGATGCTAAAAATGACACTCCGAACTAACAACTACAGCAAAAAGTCCATCATTTTGCGCAGCAAGGTTTGAGGCGAACCACGTGAACGACTTCGGGCCGCGTGGGTCGTCGTGATGTACCGTAATCACCATCGGGGACCACCTCGTAGGTAAGTTGACCTACACGTCGTAGAATCCGGTTGGGTCCGAAATATCGTCGCAGAAGCTTCTCACTCAGTCCGCGTCGCCGGATGGGAGTCCAAACCCACACACGATCCCCAGGATAGTACTCGGCGTCTCGGCGTCGGAGTTGTAGCGCCGGCATCCACCAGCTGCTGGTCCGTTATACGAACTCGAGCGAGCTGGCAGGCCTCCTCCGCACGTTGAAGGTATCCTTGGATGCCGGCGTTGAGGTCGTCGTCTTCTACGTGCGGAAGCATGGCGTCGAGCATCGTAGTCGGCCGTCTTTCGTAGGCAAGCGCGAATGGTGCCATCTGCGTAGTTTCCTGGGTCGCTTTGTTGTACGCAAACGTGACATACGAGAGGGCTTCGTCCCAAGTCTTATGTTCCACGTCGACGTACATAGACAGCATATCCGCGATCGTCTTCTTCAGACGTTCGGTAACTCCGTTCGTTTGGGGGTGGTACGCCGATCGTTCATCTGTGATCCGTGTTACTGTAGGGTAGTATTCCTTGCAATAAGCTCCGCAGTGAAGGCCGTTCCCCGGTCCGTGATTAGGACTTCAGGGGCTTCACGTCGCAGCGCAACTTGGTTAATAAAGAACTTCGCGACTTCTTAGCACCCCCTCGGAAGAGTGGCCGTTCTGCGTGGCGCGTCATGTAGTCTCTCGCGACGACAATCCACTGGTTCTCATGATAGTGACGTAGGGAACTTGCCCAGACGGTCCATTCCATCTGTTGGAAGGGTCTCGATGGGACGGCGATTGGCTGCAGAGATGGGGCGGGTCTCATCGGCGGCGTTTTTCGTCACTGGAAGTAACGGCTGCTCCGCACGTAGTGGGTGAAATCAGAGGTAAGGCGGGGCCAGTAGTACCTCACCTTGATTTTTCCAATAGTGCGAGCTGTATCGATATGTCCGGAAGACGGGTCGTCATGGCACACTTCCAAAAGTTTCGTCACGAAGGTCCGCGGGGATGACAAGAAGGTAATTCGTTCTGGTTCCGTGGCTGAAATTCTGCTTGATGAGGACGCTAGTTTCTCAGGCTGAATGCTTGGTAAGCTGCGTTTGAAGGTCCTTGGAACGGCGACGTTGCATACCTCGAGGTAAGTGAGTATGACGCGTAAGTCAGGGTCGGCACGCTGCTGGGCGCTAGGCCGCTCTTCGTCACGATTCCGAAGAACGCGCTGTCTTCATCAGAGTCTTGTGGTGGTGAGTCGACGGGGGCGCGGGACAGGTAGTCGGCGTCGGAGTGCTTCCTGCCTGGATTTATAGACGACTGTAACGTAGAACTCCTGCAGGCGCAAGCTCCACCACACAAGAAGGCCTGAGGGGTCCTTCAAATTGGCGAGCCAACACAGCGCGTGGTGGTCTCTTCACAACCCTAAATGGTCTTCCATACAAGTATGGGCGAAAATGTGAAATCACCCATATAATAGCCGGGCACTCTTTCTCAGAGGCGTTTTTCTCCTCCTTGGACAGACCACGGCTGGCATAGGCGTTTACCTTTTCGCAACCACTTTGCTTTTGGACGGGGACGGCACCCAAGCCTATATCACTGCCGTCCGTGTGCATTTACGTTTCCGGCGTTTTCGTTGTAATGAGCCAGCACGGGGGCGCCTTGCAGAAGTTTTTGGTAGCTCGCAAAATGCCTTTTCTTGGGTCGTTTCCCGGCTGGAAGGGGTGCCTTCTTTCGTCAAGCGCGTGAGCGGCTCTGCAATGCGTGCAAAGTTTGCGACGAAGCGCCTGTAGTATGCGCACAGTCCGAGAAATCTTCGCGCACTCTTCTTGTCTTTCGGCCTTGGAATTTCGCTATCGCTGAAGTTTTCGCCGGGTCAGGTAGGACTGCCGCGTCGTTGACGACGTAGCCCAAGACCTTGAGTTCCTCGTACCCGAAAAAGCCCTTTTCAGGCTTCAGCGTTAACCCCGACGCACGGATAGCTTCGAGTACAAACTCCACCTTTGCGAGGTGTTCGTCGGAAGTCCCAGCGAATACGACAACGTCGTCGAGGTATACCAGGCAGGTGTACCACTTCAAGGCAGCTAGCACAGTGTCTATGACTCTTTGAAACGTTGCTTGCGCCGTGCAGAGCCCAAAAGGCATTCCCTTGAACTCCTATAGGCCGTCCGGGGTTCTAATGCAGTCTTCTCTCGGTCTCTCTCGTCCACTTCAATTTCCCGGAGCCGGTCTTCAGATCCATCGATGAGAAGTACTTCGCATGGCAGAGGTGGTCGAGGGCATCGTCGATTCGGGGCAGGGGGACACGGCCTTTTTGGTGATTTTGTTCAGTCGCCGGTATTCACTCAGAACCTTAATGTGCCGTCTTTTTTCTTTACGAGTATGATCAGCGCAGCCCAGGGCTTTTATATGCCTGTATAATGTCGTCGCTGAACATTTCGCTGAGGCAAGCCGGGCGCCTAAAGGGCTACGCACCTAAAAACGACAGCGCAGAATCTCATTGGTGACCAAATTTTTGCAAATGATCATTTCTTTATTTTGTAAGCAAAATGAGGAAACCGCTGGCATAGGCAAACTGAGCAGAATAGCCTCTCTGGGAATTTTAGTGACAACCGTCTATCGGTTATTACAGGAGGGCGTTTTTTTTCTCAGCTTGTCTGCGGGTATCACGATATGCCTGTTTATGGTATTATATTATGGAGTATAGACTTGGGCGAGCAGATGAAAAAACACAACAAAGTCCTATTGGCAGGTACTAAATTTTTAGGCTTTAAAAAGCGCTTTTGGGCCTTCGAAAGTCACAGGTTTTGCTCCCTCTGCTTCTTAGCAGAAACCTAAACTACCCACACACAAGCTTTTCAATATAACCTATTAAATTGCTATTTTGTGTGTGTGTGTGTGTGTGTGGCATGTATTAGAGAATGTGCGGCTTAATAACATTCATTGTGTCCTGGCATATTTCACTAGAAATGAATACACAATGCAAAAATACACGGCTGATGCTGCTACTAACCCATCCTGATACTCATCTAATGATTGACAATGTCTTACTAGGATGTCTGAACGGTCACTTACCCCAAAGTAAAACCCAGATATTTGACGTGGCTCGGACTGTTCTACTCGATTTAAAAACGGCACCTTAATGTGTGCTGAATAAGATTTTGTCCCCTGAGAAACAATGACCCCACAGCAGTACGTGAACAGATGTTACTGTTTGTCATATCACCTTGGTGTAATGGCCTGAACTTGTTTTCCTTTGTTGGCTCTGCAATCCCATTTTTCGGTAGCATTAGTAACAGTAGGCTCAAAGATGACGAAGAAACTAGTGTGCAGAAAGGTGCCCGCTGTTTTGGTGTCATGAGTTGCAATGCTTGCTGTTGGGTGTGGTGACTGCCTTGTGGGCACAAGCTGAAAACATTGGTCCTTTCCACCTCCTTCCTGTTGTAAATAGGTAGTATCTCTGTTCGGCACAAATATGATGTTGGTTAATGTGGCATAGAAAAATTAGTACTGTTGTGCCCCTAAACAGCAAAGTTCCAGCAGTGGTGATCAGTCGCGTGTCAAGACGTATTGTGCTTGCACGATGCCGCTGTAGAAATCTACCTTCTCTTATTTTGAAAAGGTAGAAGAGAATGGTTTGCTTGAAAAAATAGAGCGCGACTTGGACAACGACGGTAAAAAAGGACGACGGGACAAGCGCTTGTCCCGTCGTCCTTATCTAATACCTTATCTTTTTCGTTGCGGCCTTCTTTGGTTACTTCGAAAAAGTATCCGGAAAATTACCCTGCATATTAAACACACCCCACCTTTGTTTCTGGTTAACGCGAAATAAAGTGCGTTCATTACGCGAGAAAATACGTCAGCTATGACAACGACAAACAGGAAGACGACGGGACGAACTCTTTTGCCGTCGTATTACTGGTTGTCCTTGTCATAGTGGCGCTCTACGTTTCACCAAATATCCGCTAACATAACTACAGTGTGGTTTATTGAATGCATGTAGGTTTACCTTGGGAGGACGGAACACAAGCATACTTTCGGTGCTGTTCGTCAAAACATTTGACGACGGTACTGGACAGCTTAATTTGCGAAGTCAGTTACAAACGTGGTCGACAAAAAAGCCTGAGAAGGTTTAAGTTTCATTAGAAATATTGTCAAAATTAGTCATAGGAGCCACAAGTAATGGCACATATACTGCGTAAGCTTATACTACACTAAAATGGCTTCGTGAGCAAACAAATGTAGCACACTTATAAAAAAATATGTATGTGTGTTATAACCATTTCTGAAATACCATTGTTAGGCATTCAAATATAAGGAAACCAGTTCGACAAATTTCTGAGGATTGGAAAAGTTTAGCAAGGTTCCGTTTCACGCCGCGTTTTTTTTAAATTTTTGCAAGCGTCTGTGTTTATTTGTTATCGCTGTTTCTAGAGTACAGTACTATAAAGAAAGCTGACTCCGTTAAACTACATCCTACAAAACAAAAGTGTTAGTATAGTATATCAATGTCGAGTATGTAATAAAAATTTGAACCAATGGCACGTGTTCCAATTCTACACGTTTGACGTGGCCAAAAGAGAAATTTCCGCATTGAAATGCAGGCGTCTTTCGCAACTAAACACCCTGGGCTAAATACCCTAAATACCTGAGCACTAGATGCACTCGCGACATTCACGAGTACAATCACACTTTTAGTTGAAGCGGTTGCTTTTGCAATCAATCGTCTATCCTGGTTTAATTAAACCCGATAATTTGTGCCTCTGTTCACCAGTAGATGTTCCTGTTCGCCCTCTACCCAGAACATTTTCGTATGACGCTGCTTCGCTGTAAAGAAGTAACGCCATCGATCATTCATGCCCACATTGTTCACCCCAAACGAAACCTCAGCCATAGTTTAGACAAATTTCCAGAACATTACCGGCAGCAGACCAACGCTGACACAAACCGGGAGTACTAGCGTTTTGCAAAGGAGTGTGCGTTGAATTACTTTTTACAATAGCAAATGAGAAAATAGACCAACGCTGACACAAACCGGGAGTACTACCGTTTTGCAAAGGAGTGTGGGTTGAATTACTTTTTACAATAGCAAATGAGAAAATAATCAGCTGGGTAAAATTTGCGTAAACAGAGGCAAAACTGTATACACAAACGAAAGCATCTCAGCTGCAGCTTTTTCCAGTTCACGATAAGCAAAATATAACGATACTTCCTTCCGCAACAGATTGTGCTGGAGCAGTGGGGACACCAGGCAATGGAATTTATCAAGGCTCTACTTCATGAATTATAGGCGAACCGGGAGGCAAGAAGAACGGAAGAAAAAAATCGGGGGAGTGGAGAGAGAGAGGGACGTGAGAGAGTACGAAGGGCATAAAAGTGATCGAAAGCCGCTGCAGCCGAACATGTAGGCGTCGCAGCTGCCGCCTCAAATTTCCCCTCGACGAGGAGCTGCGAATCCCTCTCAGAGGAACAGCACATGCTCGCTTGGAGGGCAACCTAAGCAACATATCTTGCTATGGTTGAGAGACTTTTGGAGAGACATTTTCGACGGTGTCTCTGAATGCGTGGACGGGTTGGCAGGGGAGGGAAGGGAGTGGGCATGCATGCGCAGCTATAGGTTTTGTGCGCTCAGTGACGACCTGTCTGTTTTGCTTACGACAGTTTTAAATATAGATGTCCAATGGCCGAAAGCGGCCTGTCAAGTTTCCTCAGTGATGGAGCGCATAGGGTTGGTGTGTTAGATAGAAAGGAAGATAACTACGAAGCTGAAGGCAATCAGACAGCTCCGTCTTTGTGCAGTAGAATGAAGCATATGTCCATGGAATATTCAATCAGCTAATTGGCCAGGAACTGTGCTCAATCATAGAGTACAAAGAAATGTGTTTTTTTTTGCGGATTCCATGAACCGCGGCAGGTTTCGGATGTCACCCTTCTTCACCGAGGAGAAAGGAACCAAATTTCTCATATAATCTTGCGATTTGAAATCGAGGCGTATAATTTTGATTTATATTTTGCCCGTTACACCTTGGTAGTACGAAAAAGGTCCCTGTAGAAGAGGCTGCTGAATAAAGAAGTTCATTCTTCGCATTCCAAAGGTGCTTCAGCACTGAGCAGCATGCGCGCTTTGTATAAAACCTTGATAAACGGCTGCGCGGAGAACGGTTTGTCCTTTATAACGAGCAGGTAATGTACTTGCCAGCTCCATGTCGCATGAGCTTCGGATTTGTGGTAGTGTCTCTGAAGGAATGGGCGTGTACTGGGTTGCTATTTTTATGCGAATGACAATCTTTCTTGGGAAGGGCTTTCGTTTGTTCTTATCTTTCTGATTAGTCGGCAGTTATTCATGACGCTCGGTGGAGAGTATATTGTACCGAAGGCAGAGACGAAGCAGTTGCCTTGTAGGAAAACACGTTTATTGGAGCGAACTTGTGCACCCCTAACAACTCAAAGAATACACAGGCGGCGAAGCAGCAGTGAACAAGGTGACGTGTGCGGGCGCGCGTCGACGATCGGGAAGCTGTGGCGTCTGCTCTGCAGGCTTTTATGTTTCGGCGTGAGTGTTTCTGGAACCGTCGATTCACATCGAGATCATTGTAGACCAGAGGAGATTATTCTGGGCTAGTGACGTTAACACGAAACAGTCTGCTTATTTGAATGAGATAGCCCGTGCGGCATAAAATAAATAATGCAAGACCGCTTCGCTTGACACAGATAACAGAGCCGAGCGTAGCCGGGCAGTAAAAACAAACAATATATAAACAAACAAACGCATACATGCTTCGTGGCATTACTCCCCTCTAAGAGTGCATCGACCCGATGCTAAAACAACATACAGTCCGAACAAACAACAAAACGTCCGTCATCTTGCATAGTAAGGTTTCAAGCGAACCACGTGGACGACTTCGCGCCGCGTGCGTCGTCGTGATGTTCCGGAATCACCATCAGGAATCACCTCGCATGTAAGTTGGACGACACGTCGTAGAATCTGGTAGGGTCCGAAATACCGTCGCAGAAGCTTCTCACTGAGTTCGCGTCGTCGGATGGGAGTCCCAACCCAAACACAATCTCCTGTGTGGTACTCGGCGTCTCGGCGTCAAAGTTGTAGCGACCGGCATCCACCAGCTGCTGCTCCGTTGCACCAACTCGAGCGAGCTGGCGGGCCTCTTCCGCACGCTGAAGGTATCCCTGGACATCGGGGTTGAGGGCGTCGTCTTCTACATGCAGAAGCACGGCGTCAAGCATCGTAGTCGGCCGTTTTCCGTAGACAAGCTCCAACGGCGTCACCTGCGTAGTCTCCTGGATAGCCGTGTTTTACGCAAACGTGACATACGGGAGCACTTCGTCCCAAGTCTTATGTTGAACGTCAACGTACATTGACAGCATATCTGCGATTGTATTGTTCAGATGTTCAGTCAGTCCGTTCGTTTGGGGGTGGTACGCCGTCGTTCTTCTGTGATCCGTGTTGCTGTAGCGTAATATTTCTTGCATCAGCTCAGCAGTAAAGGCCGTTCCGCGGTCCGTGATTAGGACTTCCGGGGCTCCTTGTGGCAGCACAACTTGGCTTATGAAGAACTTTGCGACTTCCTGTGCAGTCCCCCTCGGAAGAGCGGCGGTCTCTGCGTAGCGCGTCATGTAGTCTGTTGCTACGACAACAGACGTGACGCGACGTAGGGAACGGGCCCAGTAGGTCTATTCGAATCTTTTGGAGGGGTCTCGATGGGACGGCGATCGGCTGCAGAAGTCCGGCGGGTCTCGTCGGTGACGTTTTTCGTCGCTGGCAGTCACGGCAGCTCCGGACGTAGTGGGTGACGTCGGATGTAAGGCGGGGCCAGTAGTACTTCGCCTTGATTTTTCCAATTGTGCGGGCTGTGCCGAGATGTCGGGAAGACGGGTCGTCGTGGCACGCTTCCAAAATTTCCTCACGAAGGTCTGCAGGGGTGACAAGAAGGTAATTCGTTATTGTTCCGGGGCTGAAATTCTTCACGAGGACGGAGTTTCTCAGGATGAACGCTGGTAAGCTGCGTTTGAAGGTCCTAGGAATGGCGACGTTGCATCCTTCGAGGTACTCGATTATAACCCGTAAGTCGGGGTAGGCACGCTGCTGGGCGGCTAGGTCGCTCTCCGTCATGATTCCGAAGAACGCGCTGTCTTCAGAGACTTGGGGTGGTGGGTCGACGGGGGCGCGCGACAGGCAGTGGGCCCGTCGGAGTGTTTCCTGCCGGATTTGTAGACGATTGTAACGTCGAACTCTTGCAGGCGCAACCTCCACCGCCAAAGACGGCCAGAGGGGTCCTTAAAATTGGCGAGCCAACACAGCGCATAGTGGTCTGTCAGAACCTTGAATGGTGTTCCATACACGTATGGCCGAAATTTGAAAATGACGTTGTGGAGAGTTGATCAAGGGCTCCGTTGTGTACGCTATGTAAGAAACGCGCAGCAGGATGGCTTGTGCCTTACCTGTTACACGGAAAAGATATATTTTTCTCTCTAGAACCTCTCCTAGCTTGACGACGCAACCATCCTACCGCGACCTCTGCTTTTATACGTACCACATATTGAATGACGGATGACGTAGGTGTGGATAGGACAATTTGAATGTTTTCAAGGATTTCATATACGTGCTTTTACCATGCAGCGGCAAGCAATTACAAAGATCTCCAAAACGCTCTTGAGTTATCCTTCAGTGTGATGCTGATTGCTGATACGTGTATGGAATGAGTTGACACTCTTAATTAATGTGTTTAGTATTTTGACATCTCGGGCTAAAATCTGAGCAAATGATGAACGAAGGCGCAAATTACGTCTGCATAACTAGAAATCCAATCTACACCCAACTCCCCTCGCTACAGATAGAAAACTGTCCCGTCAGTGCCTGTATCAGAAAATGTATCATAATAACCATGGGCTCAAATCACCCTTGATACAACGCACAAAATTCATATCTAAAGCAAAGGCCATCGCCACAACGTTCACATAGCGCACCAAAACGCTGTCGCGTACTCTCATTCGCTTTTGCCGAAAAATCGCCGTGAGTGTAAGCACCTGCACTCTTCATTAGCTTGCATTACGAATTCTCACATTTCCGGGAAGTATCGTTACCTTCAAATTAATGGTTAGTTCTTTTTCTTACACTTTGCAGTAAGCACAGGTTCTTTTCTTGTGTTTCATCGTTTTTAATGTATTTTATGCTTTTATCGGTCTATTATTTTTGTTTATATATACGTTACACTTTTGCGAGAAAGAAAATGACTTCACCCTTTTTTTTACCTTCCCAGTCTGAGTACGTTTGTGGCTTCGTCTGCAGCGCTTGGTTTACCATGTTTACTTTCTTGTCTTTTACTATATTGTATTTTGTGTGTGTGGAATCCTTGTACACTTTTCACGTGCTTTGACTTCTTTTTTTTGTTTATAACAGCACCCCCCCTTTGCAATGTTTATATGCACAGAGGGTAAAAATATAAATTAAAAATAAATTAATAAGAAATATTCATTCCGTACTTATATATTATGAGAGACGTTACACTAATGCAGAAATGAGCAATTATGGCTGCATGCGATAGGATAGTTTTGAATAGATGCTTAAACAGGCGAGATGACACGCTGGTTCAGTATGGGCGGTAATATAATCAATACTAAAGGCCATTCAAATCCAAGAAAGGGACAGAAGTTTAATGTAAAGAACAACTTCAACGCAATTTTTTTATAAAAGCAATGTTATTTCAGTGACAATCGAGGTATTCGCAAAATTGAGCACACTCGCCTTCATTTACGCTAAATAAAAAAGCATTAGCTTAAATCGACGTCTCTGAAGTCAAGCTAGAACAATCTTGTTACAGTATTGCAAAGTATAGATTAAACGCTTCGAAGCTACCCGACGTTCGTCTGCTCTAAGAGGTATGCCTTCTCGAGAGTTAAACAAAAAAAGAGGTAAAGTTTCTTGCGTGCGTAAATTGGTGTCTATTGGGAAGAACGGCTTCTATTCAGGTCGAACCGCCTATTTTTCTGGAAAATCTTTCCATGAGGAACCAGATTGAATGCTTTTGCAAAGTCGAAGAATACAGCGTTAATTGGTCTGCCGGCGCCCAGTGGCGAATGTAATTCGGGAGTAAATCCTGGAAGTTTAGTTTCGCCAAATTGCTTTGCGGAAACTATTCTGGTATATAAAGATGATACTGCGTTGTAATAAGCACGTAATTACTTAGGAGTTTTCGATAGATTCGAAAGTGTACTGGTAGTACTTGTAAATGAAGTAAGTCTACCGATGTGTGGTTGAGCTGCCACAAGATTCAGCTATGGGCGATAGGTTGGCTATTCCCTAGTACTGTGGAATGGTGCCTGACAATAACGATAACAAATATTCAACTTCAAGGGAGTCAAAATCATCAGCAGGCGCCCGCGCTATGTACCAAAATGAAATTGTGTGCGCCCCCATTGCCATGATAGCGCCGTCAGACAGAGAGAGGTTTCATAACGCAAGCGTTCAGGTTGCATGCCGACATCGAGAAGCATCTTTTTCTTCAGGCGCTCACTCCTCACACCTGTTCGTCGGTTCGTAGACTCCTCGCAATGTTTCTTCAAACTTTTCGGACTACCATTCGGAGGAGGATACGCTGGGCCAGCAGACAAGTTCCTGAGAGAGTTGGAATGGGGCGTCATCGCGAGAGCTCTAGTGTAACAGTGGAGTGGGAGACAGTACGTGCAGAAACAAAGGGAAAGAAGGGTCGATTGGTGAGTGTGGCGTCAAGAAGGATAATGGCGTCAAGCCTCCTATTTTGTGCACATCGGTTACAGGCAAGGCGCACTGGTGTTTTTCTTTTGTTTTTATTTTGCCTCTGTCAATCATGTGTGTGAGAACCATTGAAGCCGAACTTGCTCTGCAGGGTAGTGAGAGAAGAATGTTTTCGCTTAAAAATCATTGCAGTGCAAAGGCAATAATTTCGAACCGGACAGTAATGCAGAGAACGGTCATTCTTTCAGAGAAGCAATTCGCAAGCTTCCCTCACATTTTCGTTTCTCTGAGAATGAAGGTTGCATGGTCCGCTATCTTTTGCTTAACACCGCTAATTCGTTTCAACTTCCCGGTGCTGCCATTTGGCGTAAACTTTCTTACTTATTTTTTAGGGTAAAATATTTATAAAAATCTCGATCTTTCGATGTCTTGCCGGTCACCTCAGTGGGATTGCAACAGAGAAGAGTCCATGGCTTTCAGAAAATAAAAATCAAACCGTAACATTTATGAACATTTGTTTTGCAGTGCAGATGCAATTAGCGAAAACATTAAAGCTTCGCTCTAAAAGGCCCTGATTAGGGGAGCTTGGAACAACGAATCAACTGGAAATCAAAGTAACTGACTGGAGGGAGGACTCGAACAAAGGGAGTGCTTCGCCTGCCGGAAAATGACAAGGGATAGCGCCTGGAACTGTATTCGACTTACTCTATGGGGGCATGGTGAAGAATGGCTGCGCGACCGCAACGTACTCCGGAAAGTATAGCACCAAGTTCCCACAGTATGATCTGACTGCAGTAAGCGAGAACCTTGACTTCCGAGACTGCGGTCAACAGTATCCTGGAGTAGAGAGAAGCACAGCCGCCAACATCTGCACGAACGTTCACAGCAGATGAAACAATGTACAGCGAGGTTTTCAGCAGGAAATTATTCAACATGAGGACCTATCTAAAAGCTTCCAAGCAGTGCTAGTTTTGGTTTTGCTTCTGTGAACGTTTCGTGCACGGCATGAAATGTGGGTGTGTAAATAAGAGAACTTTTGAACTTTAAGACCAAAGGGTGTAGGCTTGCTTTGTGCATTGTTTATCTTTGAAACGCGAGTCAATATATAGGAACTATGTGCGGTGGGTGTTAGTGCATTTATGTGTGGAGACTGGTTGCGTGCGTTTGTGAATGGGAAGCGGCAGAAGTGCAATCCGGATGAATGCAGGGGATCTCATTTGTTTGTAGCTGAAGCTCTTTTTTGTTTGTAGGTTTGTGTAGTAATGTGGTTTAGGAAAATATGCAAAAGTGATGTCTAGGCTCAACACAAAATTTTTATTTGCCAGATGTCCTTTTTATTACCTCATTATTTTGTGAAGGAAAGTTTGACATCCATCTAAATGCAGCCAAACGGCTACAACGGAAAGCTGAACAGCTTTCCCAGAACCTTCGCAGTTGAAGAAAAATTCGTGCTGGTCCAGGATTCGAACACGGACCACTGCTTAACCGAAAAGTCGCTCTACCAACTGAGCTAACCAGGAGGCTAGTCGTTATTAGCGCGAAAGCGAATTGATCCACAATTCGAAGTGAAGGACAGGTGTTAATCGGCCAGATTTAGGGGAAATCCCCAAGGTGGAGTAAGATTCTGTGAAGGAAAGTTTGACATCCACCTAAATGCAGCCATACGGCTACAACGGAAAGCTTTCATAGCATACGGCTACACGAAAAGCTTTCATAGCCATACCTAAATGCAGCTGCATTTAGGTATGGCTGCATTCAGTCTTGCGCTTTCTGAAGGTTTCAAAATATAGTAGTCGAGCGGATTTAAATCTGGAGAACTAGGCGGCTCGCAAGTTGGGAATGATGTGCTTGTAAAAGTCGTCATCCAGCCACTCTTGGGTGACACAGGGTGATGTGGGCAGGAGCCGAATCTTGCTGAAAGACATAATGTCTTCCCTTTGAACTACTTTTTTTTCACGGCTTTACAACGTGGGAAGGAAGTACACGTCCATGGCAACCTTTAACGCGGAGTGCTTCTGCAGACAAAGTAGCAGCATGACGCCTCGTTGCTGATGACGGGTGACACAATAGAAGACGATGGAACGTTTGTGTGCATCACCGTAGGAACCTCATCAGTGCTTAAGCAGCACCACCTGTTGTACTGCAGTAAATGTTTTGGTATTGGTGAAGTTCTTTTCATCTGGAAAAAAAATCACAGCATTCCAGGCTCCTAGGGTCTCTTCAGCGTGTTTAGCAAGCGCTTATACTGCAGCAGACGATTCTCCTGAGATTTATCGGACATGAATTGCCCCCTCCTAATGACATAGGAATGGTAGCTCAAGTCCTCTTTCACAGCGAGCCTTACAGTCGATTCCGCCTCTTGACGTTCCTTTGCAATGACCCGCATTGGCTTCCGTGGGTTGTCACTCACAATGACTTGCAGCCGCCAGAAAAAATCAGTGGTTCTGACGATATCTGACCGCTGACTGTGCTTTTTCCTTTTCGCCACAGATGTCATGTCACCGCCCCAGCACATCTGCTCTGTCCGCACTTTGTAAACGAAAGACTTTGCTTACGTTGAGAAAGGTTGCAATTTCCAAGTCGCTGTGGTGCGCGGCGAGGGCGAAGAGGACTGCATGGCGCTTGATTTCTTGCTCCAACTTGTACACTTCTAGCTTTGAACAAATTGCGTAGTATGAATGACAAGGGGTCGACGAATAAGAAGCAGCACACATACATATGATGGGCCTGATTGTGTGCATGGCGATAATAAATAACGTTCTCAAATACCTTGCGCATCCTGTAATTCATAGGCGTCAACATTGCTGAGAAAAAACAAAAGATTAGGCATACTTGAGACGAAAGATCAATCTGTAACTGGCACAAGCATTGTTCCTTTTATTAAAGGGGCAGTGAATAGAAAATACAAGTTTTATTTATTCAAAAGTTTTGGTGTTTCGTAGTGCCCTTATCAGCTGTCTCGCAGGAAACGGTGCTTTATTCAACGAGAAAGTGAGTAGTTCAAGCAAAAATGTAAATTCTACCGCTGCATGGTGCATTTTATGACGTCAACAAGGACGAATTCTGTGCAGACACCTAAAACAAATATTAGTATGTTCACTGAGGAAGCTGCTAATGGCGAAATGTCTTGTTTCCTTGGTTACTGTCTGCCCTCCAAGTTGCTGCAGTGATACGACTCAACGAGAACTGTGCGAGCTTTTTGTCTTCTGACCGGACTCGTAGCTGGCATATTTTTGTTGCAGTTGATAATAATCGTTTACTTAAACATTGGGTATGACTTGATTGACAGAATTTTGTAAGTGGCAGTGTCACATATATCAGATGGCCAATGTCGTGTCACACAAGCGCAAGCAACGCACCCTACGCCTGTGCAGTATGTGCCACAACACCTCGTGCTCACCATACACAGCGCTTTTAAGTTGAATTGCTCGTTTGTAATTTTCATTGTTTACCTCACAATTCTTACAATAGGCCGAGAATCCAAGCGCACATACCTCTTTTTTGGACCTTATTATCCTTCATTAGTTTGTACTTGTTTTTGTTGGCCTCAAGCAAACTGAAAAAGCCGCCCTTAAGAGATCATAAATTCGCTGCAGAAAAGCAGCTGGTGATTTGCATAATCATTCTCTTCTTCCTAATTGCATAGCTTATTTGAGTGAAGTTTTTCTTAAAAGTAGTGTTAGTGTTATTCTAGTGAGTTAATCGTTCAAATGGACCAACTTTGCATTTTGTCTACATTGCCCCTTTAAAATTGATGAGTGCATTCTTTTTGTAGTTCTAACAGTTTTCTCTGCAGCATACAAGGATGTGGACGAATGTATCGAAATGTTCTGCAACAGAGGAAGTCTAAAGGCTTCTGCGATACAGATTAAAAATCCAGCATCTGTAGTCAGGCGGCTGGTTTGGGTATATCCCAACACTACTTAACAGTGCTTGCTGTTGGGAATGCTGGCGACCACGGCAAGTCCTCAGAATATGGTGAATGTCTGTGGTCGGTGCCGATTTAGAACAAAACGTGTAGGACCGATTGAACCCTGTCGATCTGGGGGCCAGGAGTGGGTGACAGCTGGCGTAAGTGTGGCACAGATGCAAATTCTTTGTAGAGCCACCTCCTTGCGGTGGCTGAGCCCACTGGGGAGGTTAGATCCACACAATGGGATAAGTTCACGGGCGCACCACCGAACGCGTGTCTGAAAGGTAAACTCCGTAACAGAGTCAACCGGAACTAAAGGTAGTAGACACATCATAGCAGTATATGTGTGGCCACGATTCACACGTCACTGTCCAGGAGTGGACGTCCTCTGGCCCTAAGCAATCTTCCCTTTGAAGCTAAGCGTTAGCCTTTGCGCAGGTGGCTTTGCGCAGCACTAATCGATTTCTCAACGGGCCTTCTGCGTCTTGAGTTGCCGCCTACTGCCGATTCCTCCCCGCCGCGCCTGTGTTCGTCCCAACACATTCGCTTACCCAGCACTGCTACCAAATGATACGCGGTAGTCCGGTGTTTACAGAAGCCACAGTAAGACTAAGCACCGTCCAAGCAAGGGGTCGAACTTCACGCGCGTTCCTCTCAGTGTCTTCTTCCTCTTCCCTCCTTGATGATGATCCCGACTTGAACGTGATGTCTCTTAACAATATAAACTCCGGGTAAGTGGCTTGGCTTCTTCTCACGGTATCTGAAAATACTGCTTCAGAGTTCCGCTGACCTTCCATTGCTATTGCTTCTGTGCAAGTGCTAATGAGCTAATATTTAAAATGACCTATTGCTTGCTATTTCCATATTTTTTGCAGGTTATGTATCAGTGTTGATCATTTGTGATAAAGCTGATGTATTTGTTCCGTGTGGGAGAAAAGAAACCACCATGAATGCTGTGTTCCGATATCTACACTGGTATTATGTTTCTCTGAAGCTTATACAGTAAAATCTCAATAATTCGAACTCCAATGGGGTGCCACCTCCACTCAAATTAGGGTAAGTTGAAACTAACGAAAGTAAAGCACAAAAGCCGTACAATGCAATTGCGGAGCAGTAGGGCATGTCCGCTATTTATTGCTTAAAAAAGCCACGAGTGAATCCTCTCTTTCATGCTTGAAGGCGAAAAATAGAACGTTTTTATCTAACCAGTGGATGTAACGGAAGGCCTTCTATTCGCGTGCTCCAAAACTGAAGAAGAAATGGGTAGCATTCCATCCGGTCATTTCTTCCACGCAATGGTCACACTGGTGCTTCATTCAACACCTCCTCGTTCTGTAGGCGAACGATTTGTCCCCATCTCATATCTTGCGTTTTCTGGTGTGTTTTATATCAGTGTCAGTGCTCTGTTTATACTTCGGACCTCTGTTTCTCTGTACGTCGAGCTGGCGAACGTGCTTTCACATTCGCCTCGTTGCTGGTCGTCTCGTGTGCCATGTTTATGACCAACCGAGCGGCGCCAAGACATCCTACACCGGCGGCTGAAGTGGTCTGGCTCCTGGGCGCGAGGCCAACTGTGCCCAGGCAGTCCAGCGTTTGAGCGTCAGCGAGTGTGCGTGTGTGGTGAGAGACGTGAGCGGATCGCGAGAAAGCGTATGTAAGGGAAACGCGTATGTGAGTTAAATGCGCCGCCCAGGCACATTTGTCAGTTTTGTATGAACCCAAGACAATAACTAAACAGTTTGTTCTTGAGTTCTCCTACAAATCGTATGGAAGCTATAATTCGACTGTCCGTCTTCAAACAAGAAAACGACCTTAGCAAAAGTTATTCAAGAAAGTGAACATCTTGCAGAAGTGGGAGTGACCGGTCTCCAAAATTTGCCAAGACTACGCCTTGAAAAATAACCGGTGTCAGCGGCAGCCTCCATGGAAGCGTCAGCAGCTAAAACGCCTTCGGCAACAAGGAACAACTGGCCACGGGTTGTGAGTTGACCAAAAACCCTTTTTGTGAACTGAGACAACTTAGAACGAGCTATTTGGCGTGCCGTGTTTAAGAGGTCTTTGTATTGTGTGCGAATTTTTTAGTATTGGAGCCTTTTAGTTGTTTAGACAAGTGCGTTGGGTGTAAATTGTAATGAGTGTCAACTGAGCTATGCATTCTCTTTTTAGCTGAAGTGTGACAGTTAGGAGTGAGCGCGGGACGCAAATTTGTGGTTTTTCGCAAGTTTATGTTACTCGAAGTGCGTTCTGAAGTATGTCCGTGTTGAATGAGAGTTTTGTTGTTGGAGTAATCACTTTTGTCAGAAACTGTAGTGAGTCCACGCGCAAGAGTTTTCCGAGGCCAGTTTGGTTTTTGTTTGTTCTGGGATTGCAGGTTTTTAGACATTTGTTTGGAGTGAGAACTGTTTGACAGGACAGTTTAGAAGGTGTGACATGGCGGAAGGCGGCGAGCAAGCGTTCTCGGTGAGCGACATCATAAAAATAATCATCGAAAAGGCAAACTAATCACACAATTGCTCTTTCAGCGAAACAAAACAGCAGGTGCTGTGTCGACCTTTCAGATAATGCCAGACATCAGTAAGGCTCTTCGTGACTTAGCAGCTGAAGGCGATTCAGCTTTGGCAAGGGAGTGGCTCGAAAATCTGAACAGTACGGCAACACTGCACAAGTGGCCGCCATAGTACAAATTAAAGACTGCGTACTCACACTTGGCTGGACCTGCTTTGGATTGGTTCCGTAGCCGTCGTTCAAGGGTAAAATCGTGAAAAGATTTTGAGACTCGCTTCCGACGCAGTTTTCGTAGCCAAACTAATGCAGAAGAAATGTACGAGAGGATGAAAGAACGTGCCTAGCAGAGGAATGAGACCACCACGGCGTGCATTCATTCTAAGGTACGACTGTGCACCAAGGCACGTATCGACTTTCAGGAGACCCGCGAGCAGGTCCTGATAGGCTTGAGATGAAGCAGTTTGTGTTCAATTGTTGACGGGTGGCACACATGACGATGAAGACGACCTAGTCCACGACATTGAGGAGTATGAGCGTGTGGATAGGCCAAAACAAGAACGCCTTGAAGTTGCAAAGGCAAGCAAAATGGAAGAGTTCGTATAAGGACAGGATCCGGTACAGACAGACGGAAAAAATCAACTGGGCCCCCGACCAAGGACACAAGACCGGCGCTCAAAAATGACAAGAGTGAGCTGAAGTGCTACAACTGTAACAGCTACGGCAACATCGCCAGAGACTGCGCCGAACCGACGCGTGAGCTCAAATGCCTGCGGTGCAGAAACTCCGAGCACACACAACGCCACTGCAAGGAAGAAGCAAACTTCGTTGCCAATTTCGAGGGCAAGGAGCACAGTCGTCCGCTGAAACTGGTGGTGGTTGACGATAGAGCCAAATTCGTCGGCCTCGTTGACACAGGCCGCTCCAGTTGCATTAAGCGCGCGTCTGCGGCCAACCGTTGCGGCGCCGATTTGGAGGAAAGCGACATGCCCCTTTACGGTTTCGGAAGCGTCAGCACGCCGTCAGCGAGGACACTTAGGCGCTTCAGCGCCGACTTGGAAATCAATGGCGTCACAGTAAAGATGGTCCCTATTCTCGTGGTTGCTAATGAGGTGCCGTCTGTCGACCTATTCGTGGGACGCACGTTAACAGAAATGCCGAACGTGACATACGGTAGCATTGGAGGTTGCATGCATTTTTGGAGCAGAAGGGACTGCCCGTTTAGACATCTGGAGCCATGTTTGTGTGACCACATGACCCTGAGAGTTACAGAAGACACTGAGCTGAAGGCCGAGGTGGTGAACTGGGTTGCCCTGTCTGCCGACTCTTACCCCACGGTACCAGTAATTGTGAGCAGAATGGGCAAGGAAGTACTGGTCGATATGTGCGAGGGTAGGGTCAGTTTGCCAGTTTTTCCAAGCGTAAGCGAGGATGGGGTTGTCAAGAAAGGGCAACAGTTTGGGCGGGCAGAGGCAGTTCATGTGTTGGACGAAGTGTTGGAGGAAGCCATCACTCCTACAGGAAGTTCGGAGAATGCCAAGCGAAGTGAGTCATTCCTGACGGCGCCAAGAAAGCTGATATCACTGCAAGAAGTTGATGTTGGCAGCAGTACTACCTGCATCGAGAAGGTGGAACTGTTGCAGCTGCTAAACGAGTACCGCAACTGCTTTGCAATGAATGCGGATGAGCTTCGTTTGTCACGTCTCCTCGAAATGGACACCAGAAAAATTTCCGGCAGCTCTTCAGTCGCTATGCGACCCTACAAGACGAACATGACAGGAAGAGAGACTATAAAGAAGATCATTCGTGAGCGGAGGGCGCGAGGAATATTCACCGATACGCACTCTCCATACACGAGTCCGGTACTCTTGGTGACTAAGAAGAACGCAGAAGAGCGACTTGTCATGGACTAAACAAGGCTGAATGCAGTCCATCAAGGGAGCATACCCCTTATTTAGCATTGACGACCAGCTTTAAGCATTTCAGAGGCCAAACTATAATCAGTTTTGGACCTGGTGGCAGCTATTTGAAGAGAGAGAGAGAGAGAGAAATGACTTTATTGAACATTTGTCCGGCGGGAGGAGACGGGTCAGGCCACGCAGGGCTTCGCCGTCCCCCTGTCTATATGGTTAGGCAGACCTCGAAGCACTGGGGCCTGGACCACAGCCTGGGCTACTAGAAGGGTCCCCGTCTCTCTTCCCTCCGCCACCCCGAGGGGCGGCAGAAAGAAGAAGGTGCGGGTCCCCCTTTCGCCTCTGCTGCGCCAGAGCAGCCTCGAGCCGCTGGACTGCCTGCAGTTGCCGCTCGCATTCTGGCGAGCTCATGAGTCCGTAAATGTCCGGGGGGAGGTCCTTGCAGCCCCCGCTTGCTACGTGTCCACCACAACCCCACAGCAGGTGGGCGAGGTCCGCGGTTGTAAGCGCACACACACTGCACACACTGTCTTCGTAAACGTCCGGGCACACGTGTCGCGCAAGCGCTTGCGTGAGCACAGTCTTAGTCTGCATCTGCCGTAGGAGCACCGCTTCTCTTCTCGTCAGTCCCGGGTGGGGTGGCGGGAAGGCGCGTCTCCCGTCTCTGTACCATTGGAGCACTTCACCGTAGACGGTCAAGGGCTCCATCTCTGCGTCTGCGTTGTGCTGCTGTTGCCGGTCCGCTGGTGCGGGGGGACGGCGGGCGGGGGTGGCGCAGTGCGGCACGTTGATAGTTCTCGCGCTGCGGCGTCCGCCTCTTCGTTGCGGTTGATGTGTCCGTCCGGTAGGTCCACTCCCGCGTGTGCGGGGAACCATCGGATTCTTGTAGTCCTTGTTCGACCCTTCCCTTCGGCGTTCGAGAGGATGCGTGCCGTGGTCCTGCACACTGCATTCCTGGCGAAGCTTGGGATCGCCGACCTGGAGTCGCGCAGAATCGTGGTCGTTGTCGGGCAGCTCATGGCCAAGGCTATGGCCGCCTCTTCCGCCTGTCGAGCCGTTCTGGCCCTCACGCTGCCGGCATTCAGCAATTCTCCAGTGGTGGCTTTCAGCACCACCGCCACGTACGCGTCGGAGCGTCCGTGGTACTTGGCCGCGTCCACGTACACGGCTCCCTCGTCTGCGTTATACGCCTTGGCGAGCGCTTGTGCTCGCGCCGTTCGCCGTTCCGCGTTTGAATGTTCCGCTCCCGGACAGCGCGAAAGAAAAAACCGCTTTCATTACACAGGACCAAATAGATAAGTTCGAGCGAATAATATTCGGATTCTCAAACGCGCCAGCTGTGTTTCAGCGCTTAATGAACAGAGTGCTTGGAACACTCAAGGGTAGTGTTGCACTTTGTTACCTCGACGATATCATCATTCTCGCCAAGGTCTGAAAAGAGCTGATCAGTAGGTTGAGAAGCGTACTGCAGGCGCTTAGAGAGGCAAATCTGACCTTGCGATTGAATAAGTGCGCTTTCGGGTAAGGCAGCGTCGACTTTGTGAGATTTGACTTGAAAACTGTTTAATTTCCCTTGGGTAGAAAAAAGGTTCGAGCAATCACCAAATTTCCTCGACAGATGAACGTTCATGACGTGACATGTTTCCTTGGACTGACAAGATTCTTCCGTCGTTTCATCCATAACTACGCAAGAATCGCTGAACCACTCACCAGACTCACCAAGAAGCACACCGAGTTTCAGTAGAGTAGGGAGCAAGGTGAAAGTTTTGAGCTGTTGAACCAGAACCTTACGAGTGAACCGCTGGTGGCTGTTTAAGATCCAGATGCGGAGACGGAGCTGCACACGAACACTAGTTCAAAGGGGCTGGCTGCGATGCTCCTTCAGCGCAGGGAAGGTAACGATAAGTGGCGACTCGTGTATTGTGTGAGCAAAGCGACGATTGAACCAGAAAGCAAATACGACTCATCTAAACTAGAACTGATGGCCATTGTGTGGGCGGTTGATCGGTTGCCTTCCCTCCTGCTGGGTCTACAATTTACGCTGGTGACAGACTGCCAGGCAGTAGTATGCATGAACGCTCAGCGCATGACGAAGCCACATATAGCCCGCTGGTACGACATGAAGCAGGAGTTCGACTTCACTGTGAGACACAAATATGGCATGCGCATTACTCACGTTCATTGCCTGAGCCGGAGCCCAGTGGAGGAGCCGGTTGACACTTTAGACAATATTATGGAGGCTCGGATGGAAGTGTTGGTGGCGCGCACGATTGATGACCAGATGTTCACTGTTCAAAGAGTTTATAGGGAGCATAGAGAGCTGATTGACATACTTGAGAGGCCCTGAGACAACAGTACTGCGCATGAGGCCGCGAAAACACCTGGTTACACGCTATGCATTTCTAAGCTGGTGAGAAAGGTTACTGATGAGGTCGCCGACAAAACTGTCGTACCTAAGTGTATCAGATAGGCGATTGCGGTCACGTGCCATGGCCTGCAAGGTCACCATTCCACAGACCAGACAATAGCAAAAATCCAGGAGAAGTTTTGGTGTCCTAGAATGCGCCGGTATGCCAGGAGACATATTTCACAATGCTTCGAGTTCATCTACAACAACGTGCCAGGGGGCAAAATACCCGGGATGATCAAGCCCATTCCGCCGGGTAACCGACCATTTGAAGTCTTGCACTTAGACCACTTGGGCCCTATCTCGAGAAGCAAGAAACAGAAGCAATATCTGTTGGTTATTATGGAAAACCTCACCAAATTTGTGAGACTTTTCGCCACCCGTGACACTTCTGTTAAGCCTGTTCTCGGAGCGTTGGAAGAGATGATTTGGGGAGAGGTGTCCCGAGAACAGTAATAACTGCTCGGCAAACTACTTTACGTCGAAGGTTTTGGAGTAGTTCTGCGCTTAAAGAACCATGAAACACGTGCTCAACTCAACGAGCCACGCGCAGGCAAATGGCCAAGTACACCGAGTACACCAGTAAGTGATGCCGGTCATTGCGGCGCATATTGAAGACCCTGAACATCGTGACTGGGACGGGAGGCTGCGGGATATCGAGAGCTTCCTAAACAACGCCGTGAACAAGACGGCAAACAGGGCGCCCTTTGAGCTGCTCCACGGCTACACGCGTCATTTCTACGCTGCCGTTTTGCAGTATTTGTTTTATCCTGCCGAGGAACGAAAGGACCCAAACGAACTACGAGGAAAGGACCGAGAACGCATTCTGAAGAAGCAAGAGGACAGTAAACACGATTACGACCATCGCCATTTCCTGGCGAAACTGCACGGGGTTGGGAAGGTGGTCTTCATGAGACGGAGACGGGAAGGCACTGGAGAACCCACCAAGACGCAAGCGAAATATCATGGTCAACTTGTAGTGTCTCAAGTTTTGCCTGCCGAAAAATACCGTGTCGCTCAACTGGGAGAGCCTGGAAGAAGGCGATTTGCAACAACAGCACACGCGTCGCAGCTGAAGGGTTGGTCGTCAACAGACGAAACTTCCCACTTAGAAGACGATGAATTGTCATCAGAAGAAGGCAGCGCCTCTGAGGAAGACCAAGCTACCCTGCAGCTACCACAGCGTTCAAGCCGAAGGCGTACTGCACCCAGTTGAAAGTTGAAGCTGTGAGTGTTCACATGCACATTCTCGTAATTTCATGCCAGTGAACGTGCAGTGAAATATTCATATATTCACTTATGTTTGTAATCGCTTTTTGCCATTGAATTGTGTTCTGCGCCATTTTACGTTTTGTACGGGTAAGGAAATTACTATATTGGGTGTCTTTGCTACTTCAGGGATTTTGTTTGTGTATGAGGACCAAAATTCAATGTCGCACGGGCCGTACGAATAGTGTATCTTACCTGTGTTCGTCGTTAAATATTGAGAGTTGGTGCGAGTGAAACGTTGTCTTGTATTATATTGTGCACCGTTTTTCCTCTGCATTTTTTTGCATTTTCTTTGTTCGAATGCACGATGTAATCAAGTTTTCTGAAGCTTTTCATGTCTCTATTCTCTAAAATGACGGTCCTGTTAACGAGGACCTAAATTCCTGTCAGGATGCCCGAATGTAGGCGAACGATTGGTCCCCATCCCATATCTTGCGTTTTCTTGTGAATTTTTCTTTAGTGTCAGTGCTCTGTTTATATTTCGGACCTCTGTTTCCCTTACATCGAGCTGGTGAAGGTTCTCCCACGTTCGCCTTGTTGCTCAGCGTCCCGTGTGCCATATTTATGACCAACCGAGCGGCGCAAAGACATCCTGCACCGGCAACTGAAGTGGTCTGTCTCTGGGGGGCGAGGTGGACTGTGCAGATGCAGATGCAGTCGAGCGTGTGAGTGTCAGCGAGTGTGCGTTTGTGGTGAGAGACCTGAGCGGATCGCGGGAAAGCGATTGGGAGCGAAAAAACGGCGCCGCCAAGGCGCATTTGTCAGTTGTGTAATAACCGAAGACAATAATTAGGCAGTTTCTTTTTGCCTTCTCCTATAAATCGTACTGAAGCTATTATTCAACCATCCGTCTTCACGCAAGAAAACCACCTGAGCGAAAGTTAATTTAAGAAGGTAACAGTTGTCACTGGCCGAGGCAAGCTCTATGCTTCTAACTTCAGAAATGATGCCATCTGTTAGCACACCACACCCCACACCTTGAAGTCGTGTCCACATTGACGCAGTCCACAAAAAACTCCTTCCGATACATTCGCTATGAAAGTTCAAGATATTCTTTTAGCTGATTTGCTCGTGTCTCTCTTTTTCTCCCCTTTCCGGAGCCGCCGGAGACTCGTGTGCAGCCGTTCGCCAGGCCTAAACCTCCCGGCGCGGTGGTGCGCTGTTCAAATTATCCATGGCGGACGACCCTTGCATTCTTATTATTAAAGCTTATGAGGACATAGGGGTGAGTACATCCAGGTGCCCAAGGAAGTCTAGGATGTGTCACAAAGCACCGCAAGAGATTTGTTTCTTCTTTGAAAACATGGCCTCCTCTACACCCGTATGGTGCAGCAGAAAATATGTCAGGCAGAAACGCCGCAGCTTTAGTGAAAGGCTAAGAAAGAATGGGTAGGTGTCATAAAGAGTTGATGGGTATACATTGCTTGAACTGCGGGTGCTCACCGTGCTTTGATCAGGAGTTGGTCATCTCCAGACATGGCAACCAAACTGCACATGACTTAGTTGAGGCGTTAGAGACTGCTCGTTAGTAAAATCTGCATGTGCATGACACCCATTTCGCCTTCCACTGAGGAACTGGATTTCTTAGAGGTGTGGTCTTGAAAGGGCAACTTGACCCACATATGATGTTTCTGACGTGTGTGCGTCTACAGTCGTGGCAGCACTCTAGCACTTGGTACCATAGCGTTTATAATTTGTATGCTCTTAATATTGTCATTGAATAGCTTTAAACATTTCTAAGTGGTTTATAATGTGGTTATGTGTACTGTGTAAATAAACTTCAGGTTTGGAGCCATGTTTGTGTCTTTCTTTCCCTTGTGTTTTCATCTGTTCATGCTGTTTTCGTGTTATGCAGTACCGACTAGCCCAAGTTGCCACCATTATAGGAACCTGAATGTACTAGGATAACACCTTTGGTTCTTAGAGGCTAAAGTGGCACTGTTTCAGCCTATCTATAACGTAATTCATTTTTCTAACAAATCACGTCTACTGAAATTCTTGCATTTGAGCATTATGCTGAATATTTTGCTTGCATAGACTTAAAAGCAAAATTTGTGCAATTTTGTGAATTGTTGATTATGCAATTGCTTTAGGTTTGCTTTCAACCAGACAGTGCACTGTTAAGAATGAATGAATTGATTCATTGATCGGAATCTGAAAAGTTCACCAACAAGCGTAGTTTGTTGCCCTAGGGGTTGACTCCAGAACCTCTGCTGGTGTGGGTGATGGGTAAGGGGAGGACAGACAGACAGAGAGGACAGGCAAGGGAGTGAGGGGGTACGATGATAAAACAACAACAAAGCACCCACACACACAAGAGGAGCTTTAAAAAAGGGGTGTTTTATACCCCATGTTTGTCTTTCGGTACAAGTACTACAAAATAAACATTCATTACATGGGCCAATAGATGCCAGAAGATGCGGCTTCAGCTTTTACTGCGCTTGAAAAAGTGCCACAGAGCGGCTCAGAATGACCGTTGCAAGATCCTGGCAAGGCAACGACGTCGCACAGTATGTTGCATAACGGGTTACAAGGAACAATTTTTATGCCGTAAGATTCAGGTAATAGGTCGGGAAGATGTTTAAATGAATTTAGGTGCTTTAAATGCCCAAATCATTTGAAAAATGACCACCCACCATACATTTCGCTCAGGCATTGCCAGTTGTGCAGCTTCCTACCAAAATTTGGCCTTACTTTCGTGCTGAGGCTGTACAGAAACACTGTAGTGCACCCAGAAAGTAGAAGGGCTGTTCTTTATAGGTATGGAGGCAGAATGCTCAGACCCTTGACTCGGAACGACCATAATTTCTTTGGTAAAGGTATTAGCATCTGCAGATTTTGTTTCACCTCTCTGATGTTCACATTGTGCTATTGCAGCGGTTGTTCTTTGGCTTTAAAAAGCACCGTTGCCTCAGCAGCAATAGGTATTTGCAGATATTAGTGCTTGTTTCACACCTTTTATCGGTGTTCACAAAAAAAAACGTTCCTAAAAAACGTGCACAAAAATATACCCACACTGCCTGTCTGAAGTTGACACAGGTGTACATAGACGTTTAAACTGCTTTAAGAAACGGAGTTTTTGCACCTGAAATTGGATCAACTTGAGAAAGCAGCTTGTCTCGATCAAAACAAACAGCGACTGCTTTTGTACGAGTACGCCGTTGCAGTGCATCGCGTAAGATGCAATGTGCTGCGCAAAAAGTTTCTGTGGGAGTATGCGTTGAGAAGGGCAAGCACTCTGCACTAACTCTGCCCCTTGGTCAAAATTCTTACGCAATATGCATACGTGTCGAGCGATGTCAGAGCTTGCTTATGCGACTATTGCAAAACGCATCTAACATGCTGAAAAAAGGGCAAAATGTTTTTATACAATACCGCCCAGGCCTAAGCGACACGCAGGCCGAGATTTGGAAGAATTATTATACGGCAAGTGGGCACGTTCTACGCCAATTCACTCCGTATGCGCGAGCGAGTACTTGTGCTAGCAATGACTTGCCCCCTAACTCCATGCAGATCGCCGATATCTACGCCACTGTTTGGCGATTCCAGTGCTGACCAAGGAGGTGCTGTCGAACATGTTACTGAAGCCGTGAGACGGAAGTGCGCGATGGACGCGAAGGTGCTGCAATGCAGGCCCAAAACAACCGTCGCTGAAGCAGACCACAAAGCCGACTGAATCGTCCTGGCGACGCGACCGCATAGGTGAGCAGCTCCGGTGCGCGGGGAACGCTGGGTAAATTAAATTCTCAGCGCCATCTAGAGTGTGCTCCGTGAATGAAACCCTCCGTCTCCCGCCTCCCCCCCTCGCCCGCCATGAAAGAACCGTTGCCTGGTAGCGCTAGAGAGCTTTGCGTTAAAGCTCTCATCTTCCGTTTAGAAAGCAAAACTGAGGCCACGAAGAAAGCACTAGGCGTTTCTTTCTCCTCAAGGGAAGTTAGCACGAGGCTGCGGAAACGCACGTGCAAACGCTGCCGAAGGAGCCAAATGGTGGCTTCCACTTGCGGCTTGGCCAGACTTGCCTTTATATCGTCATAAAGAAGCCACAAAAATGTACATTCACAATTATTCAACTTGTTACACAAATAAAACTCTAATAGGCGACAAAACAAAAAAATATAATATTGTGTTTTAACCTAATATTTAATATTTTTAATCACTTCCGTCAACTGCCAGAAGGACCAAAAGATAGGCGTTCGCGTGACGCAAGCATTCGGCCGGGATTTGCCAGTGTCCTCTCATATTTTTTATCGATGACGGGCGCCGCATTTTCGTTGAATAGGGCATTTATTTCTCAGCATTAGGTCGTATATAATAAAAACCGTCAACTTTTGCAGATTCCTATGCAGGCCCTATAGGGAAGAAGAGGCACTGCTGTACTGTAGAACCGCTCAGAAAATGACAGGACGCACGTCTCGCAAGTTAACTGGTGAGCTTTGTATGGGCAAATATGGATTACACGTCAGGAAACTTGTGTGTGCGTAATGTAGTTGTACCTAACTACCCGTGAGTACGCTTCCAGGGCGGAAAGCAGGCATCAAGTGTAGTTTTACACTGCGATATTTTTGGGCTTTGTTCCTGTTGTTCAGGGAGGGGAGGTAGTGGGCCCGTTGTCGTCCTGTGCTTGAGTGATGAAATATAATGTCAAGCTATGCGTGAGTTGGGAAAAATATTACGGACATCATGTCCATCAGTGATACGGACGCCATGGCAGGGACAAAACATTCCTTTTCCTGATTCCAAGCGCCACGCCAAAGTCGCATAAACACCGTGTCGGCTATATTACAGTTACTTTGTCGGTAAAAGTAGCACCATACCAAATGATCAAGATACCATAATTAGATGACCTTTTGGTTCTTTGTGTATTTGTACTCTTTTAATCTCAGCCAACGAAGCACTACTGAAATGACTCGATGGGTTTTGGAGGTTTCCTTGGAAAGTAAAGTTGGAAAGGCGTAAATAAGATGTAGGGGGGGGGCGGCGGCGAATTCCACGCCTGACAGTTCAGGCAACGTTGATTTAATAGTTTGGATTAAGCACTAGAAGAGCAAGCACAACCCTCAGAATACCTCAGGGTGCATATCTACGAAATACTGCAACGATGGCAGAGAGAAATGTTGTAGAAGGTCAAAGCCTCCAAACAAGGCGGCGCTAACGAAATCCTGCCGCCTTCCGGCTGTCGCGCGTCTCACGCGGCAGAGAAATGAGGCTCGGTTTGAAGCATTGGATTTCCACGCAATATATTTACAAAAAAACAACTCAAACGAGCGGAATCACAGCGACTGAACACACATATATCACACTAGACAGAAAAAACTGGCACGACCTCATACTCCAAAAATCTAGCCAAAATGTCACTATAATACATGTACTGTCTACGCCGAAGTCACACAAGTCCTATCCTGAAGCACGTCGAAGCCGCTGCGATTTTGATGACGTGGCCCGGCCAGCGGGTAGGCTTCCGCGTTGCTGAACGTCGCAGCACATCGCGATGACCCGTGCTGGTCGTCGGTGGTCCGGATGACCGTGGTGCGATGCCCCGGATTCGCTGAGCAGCGCGGCTCAGCAAGAGGCCAGCAGTTCGAAACTGCTGGTAAAAAGTGGTCCCGAGCTGCCCGCTGCCAGACGGTTGGATGCCGCTGGTGCGTCGTGGGGCACGGCCCGACGGGTCACCGGCGGTGCGATGCCGCCGGTCAGCAGGAGGCCAGCAGAACGAAGCCGCTGGTAATCAGTGGTTCCGAGCTGCCCGCTGCCAAACGGTGCGATGCCGCGGGTGCGTTGTGGGGCAATTCCCGAACTTGCCACCGTTTCTCCAGGACCTTGTTCCACTCGTTCCACCCTGTTCACTCCAACTTCGTCGTCCTCCTCTTCACCTCGCCTACTACCGTGTCAGACTCCGATTTGCTGGTTAAGCTACCTCCTCCTCCTTTTCGATTTACCTGTGTTTCTTCTTCATTGGTCCCTTTAAAATTCTTCTTTCGATCCGGTATGCTGATTCTTCTTTCTCTTCATATTTCTTCCAACATCTTCTTCTGGGGCTAATCCCCCTTCGGATATGGCTCTTCTTACCACATGACATTACCTCCGAAATTGAAGAGTTTTTTTCCAAAAAAAAACTGCTACACACCACGCCTGTTCGTTGAAACAAAGTCCGAAGTCCGCAAATCACAACAACATCATTCCTATGGAGCTACTACGTCAATCCTACTAAACTATATTAATCAAACAACAAGTTCACTCTTTACCAAAGCTAGCTTCAAATACTACACTCTATCACAACAGGTAACCCTAAAAGACAACCCTTCCTCATCCTCTTACACTAATCTACTCATGCAATCTCCTCCTACGTTCTCCCTTCCTTTTATGTATTCCGCATGAAGCGAATAATCCTGAAGCACCAAACTCCACCTCATCATCCTGCTGTTTATCAATTTGGCTTTGCTTAGATGTTCTAGGGGCTGATGATCGGTCTGAACCTTGAACTGCTTCCCATACAAGTAAATGTGAAATTTCTTGATTCCCCAAACGAGCGGCAAACATTCTCTTTCTACGGTAGAATACTTTGTCTCAGCAATTTTGAGTTTTTTGCTGGCATATGAAACGTGATGTAATAAACTCTTTCTTCTGAAGCAACACCGCACCTAGGGGTACAATAGAGGCATCATTCCTTAGTACAAATTCGTCTTGCAAATTCGGAGCTAGCAAAACCGGAGGCACCGCCATCTGCTGCTTGAGTGTTGCAAATGCCTTGTCGTGCTCTGACATCCACTTCACTGCATTGCTCGCACCCTTCTTCGTGAGTTCTACCAGCGGATTTTCAACTTCAGCGTAATGACGAATGAACTCTGTAAAATCCTTTAATCCCAAAAATGACTGGACTTCCTGTTTAGTTTTGGGTGGTCTTGCGGCTTGAATCTTCTCCAAAATATCTTCCTACGTTTGTACTCGCCCCATTCAAAGTTTATGTCATAGGACCGTGATATCACTGTAGCCAAACTCACATTTGGATGGCTTGATTGTCATTCCTGCTGGTTGTATTCTCCAGACCAACTCCTCCAATGTATCCAAACGCTCTCCGCACGTATCAGTGACGATCAGAATATCATCAATATAGTGTTCCACGTTTCTCAACCCATCCAGCACTCTTGTCATTAACTTCGTGAAGGTGACAGCCGCTGTTTTCAGTCCAAATGGCCTAAACCAGAACTCAAACAATCCTTGAGAACAAGAAAACGCCGTCTTTTCTTAGGAAGATTCCTCCATCAGGATCTGCCAGTACCCCTCGGTGAAGTCGAGCTTTGAAAAAAAAGACAAGCATTTCCCAAGTGAGAGGAAAGATGGCAACGTGCGAATGCCCGAGTTTGCCCGAAGTTACCCGAAGTTACCCGATTTGATCCGGAGGGGCGCTATGTTAAAGTCTTTGGCATTCGCACGTTACGTACCCCTCAGTTGGGAAATGCTTGGGAAAGCGCCCTCGAGAGTCGGAATGCGGAGCCGACGAGCGAGCGCCCTCACGCGGACGGAACGCGAAGCGAACCGGTGCAGCACCGCGCCGCCCGCAGCTACGCCGAGCAGGAGACCGTTGCTACGCCGAGACCGTTGCTACGCACGCTCTCTCTCCTCGTCCGCGCCGTTGCTAGGGGAGAGGGGGAGCGCGGACGGCGGACGAGCGATTCAGGGAGCGGCGCGCCGCCCGCAGCTACGCCGAGCAGGAGACCGTTGCTACGCCGAGACCGTTGCTACGCACGCTCTCTCTCCTCCTCCGCGCCGTTGCTAGGGGAGAGGGGGAGCGCGGACGGCGGACGAGTGATTCAGGGTCGCTTATAAACTGCATTCGCACTTAATACTTCTTTCCAGCCACCTTTGCGAACACGACATCAACTCGGGGGATCGGTACTGAGTCTGGCCCTAAGACCTTGTTAAGGCCCCTAAAATCAACGCAAACTCTAAGGCTACCGTCTTGTCTTTTCACTGGTACAAGTGGGGCATTGTAAGCTGAGGTAGGTCTCTCAATTATACCCTGTCGGAGCATATCGCCTACCTCCTCTTCAACAGCATCGTGCACAACCAGTGGAAGGGGGTACTGCCGTATGTGAACTGGCTTATCTGATGTCACTCGCGGTCGGCATTCGACAACGTTCGTTCTTCATGGGAGGTCGGAAAATTACTGCAGATAGTTCTGAAGCAAACCTTTCAACTCAGACATCTCTCTCTCTCTCTCTTACGTGGAATATTAATGACATCCTTCAATCCTAAACGTCTCTCAGCATTAAAAGTAGACACCTCCACATCAGATCCTACTTCCTCGGTCAGCAGCATGCATGAAATCTCCGGTGGCCTTTCCGGTCTTTTCACTTCATATTATTTAGCATGTTTATGTGGAGAACCTTCATATGTCCATTCACTATCAGTTCATAATCGACTTCGTTTTTCCTCCTGGTCACTGGGAACGGTCCCTTCCACTGCATTATAACTTGTTGGTGTCACTTGGCAACAAAATGAGTGCTTTTTCTCCTGGTCGTAGTTGTCGATTCTTTGCGGTTCGATCATAACCCTTCTTGTGGATTCTGTCGCTTGTTCGAGATTTTCACGGGCTAGTCTATACGTTTCCTTTAGTTTCTCCCGCACCTCTAAGACATACGTGTAAGCAGTCCTCAATTCTGTGTCGATTCTCTCATTCGCCCAAAGCTCCTTGTGAAGCGCAAGTGGTCCCCTCACCGGTCTCCCGTATTGCAGCTCAAATGGTTAAAATCCCAAACAGGCCTGCGGCACTTCTCTATAAGCAAACAAAAGTGCCGGCATAAACCTATCCCAATCTTTGGGTCTCTCAAGACACATCTTTCTAACCATTGCTTTCAAGGTTCCATTGAAACGCTCTACGGGTCCATTCGCCATGGGGTAGTAGGCTGTTGTCAAACGCTGTCGAACGGATATCAATCGGTTGATCTCACTTATGAGCTGTGGTGTAAAGCGCGATCCACGATCAGTCAAAATTTTCTTTGGTACCCCATAACGTGAAAATAATTCCAGGAGAGCCTCTGCCACTTGGATGGTATCGATCGCCATCCAAGCAACCGCTTCAGAGTATCGAGTTGCCATGTCGGCAAGCGTTAGAATTTAGCGTTTTCCTTTCCTCGAAGGTGTGATTATTGGACCAATAATATCTATGACCACTCTTTGGAAAGGCACCTCAATAGTGGGCATACTTCTTAGTGGAGCCTAGCCAACACGTCCTTTCGGTATTGTTCTCTGGCATAAATGTCAGGATTTAACATAGCGCTGAACTTCACTATATATGCCGGGCCAAAAGCACTCTTCTGTGATTCCAGACAAGGTACTCTTAACTTCTTGGTGCCCAGCCATGATGTCATCATGACCAAAGCTCAACACCACACTTCGGAGATCCTTCGGAACCAGTAACTGTTGGCATCTCGACCAGAATTGAACACACATCTATAATGAATACCTCCAAGCACCTCAAAAACGAACGATGTCCGGCTTTTCCTATGTTTTGAGGCTTCTCCTAACTTCCCGTATATTTTCTTTAGGCACGGGTCTTTCCTCTGAAGATCCGCGACCTCAGCAGGCTCAATGTTTAGCTTCTGCACCGCCGGAACTTGGAGTGAAGTCACGTGTTTCTTCGCTGCTGTATCTTTTCTCGTAATTACAGCTGATGAAATTCTCTTAACCTGAACAGTTACATCTTCCCTTGGGACACATATACACTTCGCACCTTTTCGGGAAGCGCTATCTGTGAGGTGTTCTGGCACCTCTGGGGATGGTAATGAGCCCTTCCAGAAGAGGTCTGGGTCGTCGACCTTACGCCCTCCCGAGACGTTTCCTGGAATAAGGTCGTACAAAGGCTCATCTAGGCATAATGCTAGGACCATTCCGGAGAAATATGGAGTCGAGACCTTCACTCTTGCTTCTGGTAGCTCTCTCACAGTGCTGTCAACCAGGACAACCAAAGAGGACATGCCAGTAAGGTATTCGGGCTTCACCAAACTACTCCTGATGATAGCAGTGTTCGTGCCGCTATCTCATAACACGCTGATGCGCTGGCCGTCAATTTTTCGTAGACGACGGGCATACTAGGTTCTCCGCCCGGCTGGGTTTTCATTCGCTGCGTACCAGGGATCAGTTGTGCCCCATAGAAGGCTGGTCTTGGCTTGACAACACATGCCGCCTTGCCTCGGGACTGGACCCTGCACTCGTCCGCCCGATGTCCTCACCGATGACATATCTGACACACCATAGGCATCGTCTGGTTACGGTTATGACCAGTTCTGCAATCCGCAACACGATGTCCTACTCGACCTCACAGGAAACATTTTACCTCGTTTCTAGAACCCGCGGCTTGATTTTTCCGTTCTCAACCAGTCTCTTGTCCTGCCCTGTTTTCCTTTTCTTTGATGAGGTTCCTGAGACCCTGCGCTTCTAGGAATTGGTCCGCATGATGCGCAAGCTTCTCCAGAGAATTCAGTTTCCTCTCCTTCAAGAAGATTGCTAGCTTGGTATTGCAGCAGGACAAAAACGTTTCGGCGACAATTCGTTCTCTGGCCACTTCATAGCTCTTATCAGTGTCCGACATTTCTATCCACCGCTCGAAATAATTGGTCAGTCTCGAAATAAATTGTTTTCCCGTTTCTGATTCTTCTAGTCTGCAGGCTCTAAATCTTTCACGAAAACCTTCGGCCGTCAGTAGAAATCTCTGCAGGAGCGTCTTCTTCATCTTCTCATAGTCCATTGAGTCGGAAGCTGGCATCCATCTAAAAACACACAGCGCTTCTGTAACTAAGCAAAGGCTAAGGGTTGTCGCCCACTCACTCCTGTCCCAACCTTGACCCGTCGCTATCCTTTCAAAGCGGTGTAGATATGCGTCTAGAGCATCCCTTTTTTCATCAAATGGCGCCATTAGTTTGTATGGACCAATTTTTGTTGACTCCGACTGTTCACCTCCGCTAGACAACCAATCGTGTTCTACCACACTGCTTCGCTCAGTCTCTGCTAGGCGTATGTTAAGTTCTAAAATCTCCTTTTCCCCCACGGCTTTCCTCTCATCTTGTGCTCTCTCTCGTAACCCTGTACTTTCTTGTTCGTACAAGCTGAGCGCCTCCTTCTTGGTCATACCTAATGAACCTGCCAAGCTTAAAATCTTCTCGAGATCCATCTCTCCGCCCTGTGAGACGCCTGGTTAGGCCAAGGATAGATCCTGGCAGGCTTGCGAAATGTCACGCCTCTCACGCGGCACAGAAATGAGGCTCAGTTTGAAGCATTGGTTTTCCACGCAATATATTAACAAAACAAAACAACTCAAATGAACGGAATCATAGCGACTGAACACACATATATCACACTAGACAAAAAGAACCGGCACGACCCCACACTCAAAAATTTAGCCGAAACCTCACTCTAATACAGGAACTGTCTACGCCGAAGTCAAACAAGTCCTACCCTATAGCCCGTAGCAGTCGCTGCGATGCCGATGACGTGGCCCGGCGGGTAGGCTTCCGCGTTGCTGAACGTCGCAGCACGTCGCGATGGCCCGTGCTGGTCCTCGGTGGTCTGGATGCCCCGGGTTCGCTGAGCAGCGCGGCTCAGCAAGAGGCCAGCAGTGCGAAGCTGCTGGTAATAAGTGGTCCCGAGCTGCCCGGTGCCAGACGGTGAGAGGCCGCTGGTGCGTCGTGTGGCACGGCCCGACGGGTCGCCGGCGGTGCGATGCCGCCAGTCAGCAGTAGGCCAACAGAGCGAAGCCGCTGGTAATTGGTGGTTCCAAGCTGCGCGCTGCCAAACGGTGCGGTTCCCCCGGTGCGTTGTGGGGCAGGTCCCGAACTTGCCACCGTTCCTCCAAGACCTCGTTCCACTCTGTCCACTCCAACTTCGTCGTCCTTCTCTTCACCTCGCCTTCTACCGTGTGAGACTAATATGCTGGGTAAGCTACCTTCTCCTCCTTTTCGATTATTCTGTGTTTCCATGCCGTATGCTGATTCTTCTTTCTCTTCATCTTTTCTTCCAACATCTTCTTCATGGGCCAATCCCCCTTTGGATATGGCTGTTCTTACCATATGACACCTGGCCAACCGTAGTCCGGCACACGGTGAAAATTGCTTTTCAAGCTTTACCTTTCGTCGCAGATTCTTCCTTTTTTGCGGGACGAAGCCATAGTTACTGTATTGCTGACAGGATATCGAAACCAGAGAAAGTGAACGGATTACGCGCTGCTGAGAAATTTGGTCAGGTGGTTATAAGGTTGGTTAGCAGGCTGTAAATACTAATAAGTGTGTTGTTTATTTCTTAACAACGACGATACACAAACGCCGTTATCAAAGGGCAGTTTATCACCCAGCGGTTCCACTCTATCGTGTATCGGCATATAATTTCGCGTGGCTGCCACCGTATTTAATACAGACTACCACATATACGGTGCCGTCTTTAGGCGTTGATTTTCCTAAATGATTGTTGAGCTAGTAAGTGTCTACTATATTATTGGCTTTTCTTGCGAAATAAAATATTGAAGACTAATATCAAATCCACTGAATGGGTAAGAAAAATACAGATAATTTCGGCTTCAAGAAAATTTCGAAATATGCAAGACGGAGGAACAAATGCTCGCCATCCAACTAATTGTTTTTGTTTAGAATAAAGCATTTGCTGCAAATGAAAGATAACATATTCGAACAATTATTTTAAGAGTTCTCACGCCAGAGCTGCTGGTTTTGTGCGAAGAATATTGTTAAATATAAATATTGTAGGATTATCCGAATACGCGTATTGAGTACCTTACTCCTGGCTCCTCTTCCCTCCCCCCACGATTTTTTCGTACTCCTCGTCCGAATGAAAGTTCTTCGAATGACTTCTCGCGAACAATGTCTGTTTTTAGATGCGGAGCATATCATGCTCGGGGCTGTGTCCCGCCCTCCATTGTCGTAGTCGTTGTCCGCCGTCCGCACTTCGAATGCGCCTGCCTGGCCAGGCACCACTGGTGATGATTGGGGCAGGATACCCCTAGGGATTGGCCAACCAAGGAATCCATCACGAGACACGAGATAGCTTCGCGCTCAGCGACTGCCGTCATCTTCCCGTGGGGGAACCGCTGAAGAAGAATGAGAAGAAGACAAAGCTGCGAAGAGGAGGGCGTGTACATTGCCCTCAGCCGGTGAACCAACGTCAAAAATATTTCACCATCTCCCCGAAGGGAACAATGTGGTGATGCAAAGCAGAATTTTCCGTGTCCATTCAGCACATCGGATGGCGCAGCGTGTCTCAACCAAAGCAGCAAGAGGGTTTATTGTATAGAGCAGATGGAGTGGAGAGGAGGAGTGTAGAGAGGAGACGCGCATGCGCGCTTATCGCGCAGCCTGCGTGTAGAGGGGAAAGGAGGAGCAGCGCGCGCGCTATCGGTAGAATCGGTAGTCTCCGTCAGCGTTGGGGAGGTACAGGTTGTTGACGTTGATGCACCGGCTGAGAGCAACGTACACGCCCTTGTCTTCGCAACTTTGTCTTTTTCTCCTTGTACTTCCTAAGCGGTTCCCCTACGGGAAGATGACGATGGTGGTTGAACGCGAAGCTGACTCGTGACGGATTCTTTGGTGTGCCAATCTTTAGGGGCATCCTGGCAAAATCATCATCTGAAGCTCTGCGGATGGAGGGAGAGCAACGTACACGCCCTCCTCTTCGCAGCTTTGTCTTCTTCTCTTTCTTCGTCTTCAGAGGTTCCCCTACGGGAAGATGACGACACTGGTTGAACGCGAAGCTATCTCGTGATGGATTCTTTGGTTACCCAGTCACTTGGGGCATCCTGCAACAATCATCATCAGAGGCGCTGCTGACGGGGCACGGACGGGGAACATCCCCCCGAGCAAGAGGAGTTAACATTCTCCTCTAAAGTTTTCCGATCATCATTTCCGTTGACGTTCAGCTTCGCGTGCGTTCGTTGTATCAGTAGCTTCTTGACGTAGTTTGAATGAGTCAAGGACATAGGGCGCGTTCGTAGAACTTTCTCTTGTCTCGGTTTTGTGGCGCAGTGGGAAGAGCGCCGCCTACCTCCCGTTGCGGCCAGGGAGTCGTGGGATCGAAACGGGGCGCCGCTAACTATTTCTTTTTTATAGTGTAGGGAGAGAGGTGCGGACAACGAAAGGACGCTGGACATAGCCCCGAGCAGGAGACGCTTTGCATCTAAAACCTTTACCTCACCTACGCTGACGGAGACTACCGATTCTACCACAGAGACGACAACATCGACAACAACATGATGGATGGGTTTCGGTGCCTCGAGAACCACCGCCTACTCACCGTCACACAACAGTACTTGCGTGCCTTTTCCACCGGTGTGGACCCGAAGGCGGAATTCATCACTCTGGCGCTACTAAAATCCAGGTTACTCAACATAACGGAAACACAATGGAACCACACGGAACCTCCATGATGCTTCGCATCTTCATCAAGGTTCCGCACGGGAAGATGGTGTAATTTTTTTCACATCGTGTTTCTATACAGCTCGCGTGGTGTGTCGCCCCAATAAACCCTTATAGTTTATTGGGGGAGCGGATATCATAGACACGAAGCTATGTACTTTTGTCCTTCCGTAAGTCTGGAGAGGGTGATATGGGCAGTGAGGGCTCCGGCACAAGCAAACAAGGAGACATAAAATGAATAGGAGATGGTGTGGCTGATACACACGGTTGTAGTATTTGGGTTGTTGTAATCGAAGTCATGAATACAAAATCATCATTGTATTCAGCTCTCAAGACGTCGTATTCGATGATGCGTTCCATTCGTCAACGTCAACACTTCGCATACCCAGAAAACTGTGGGAATTTGAAACTGTTGCTAATGACAAGTACCACATTCAAATCAGAACACTACGTAACGCCCATGTTGCTCGGTCAGTAGCTCTGAAGTCAACAACGTATATCGACAAGCACCTTTACGTGGACACGCTAACGCGCGGCAAAATAGGCGCAACGTATGATATCGTATTTACAAACAAAACGTCCTGTTTAGGGGACTCGAAAACAAAACGAGTACTGTTTATTTCGAACCAGAAAATGCAGATCATGACACACTAGTGCGTGCCACTCAGGAGACGCTTGAGATATCTCGCGGATGCATTTTCCTTCGTCACGCCATTTTGTTTAGACCTTCCACCGAACACGCGAGTTCACATGAGAAAATACGTCTTTGTTCTCTTCAGCTGTGCGAATGAATTATGTAGAAAATACCGCAATTTATTTTACAGAAGAAACGGGTACTAATATGATACACCGGGTGCGTCGAGAAAGCAGCCCGCCCTATTAACGAAAGTACTGGGGTGCTGGCGCATGATAACCAAGCCAGTGTGGCACGTTTCAGCCGGAGGCGGCGCTGGGTGCCGCTGGCGCTGGGTGCCGCTGGCGCAATGTCGCTCTCTCCGCCGGCTTGGTGTCGCATTTACGGGTGCCTATATTAAGGCGCTAGTCATTCTTAGGCTACTTGCACCCAAAAATTTTGGTCTGTCTACCTGTCTGTCTGTCAGTGAGTCAGCGACCCGGCCTAAGTGAAACGAAGTATGCGCAATGCCTTATGCAATAACAACCAAATCTAAACACCTCGGTCCGGTTTATGGTAATACTTGTCGACATTGTTAACAAGGAACAAGACATCGCGCAAATATAAGACAGAAAATTATTACACAATGAATGAAAATCTACAGGGTTTCTTTCTAAAAAATTCTAACACGATTGATTTTCGTGAAATAAAATACTACACCCACTGCCCCGTCTTCCCCCCACCATAAAATCTCACCGTTGCCTTCCGTCGTCCGCGCCGCTACAGCTTCTGGCGGGATTTTCAGAAATCAAGCGGCAACAGTTACGAAATGTTCCACTAGATAGGTTTCACGTTGCGCTGGAAACGCAGGGGAACTAGGGCAATGCGGTTCTATAAACTTTGAAGTAGAGCGCTTTAATGTACGCGCGTATGCGCCGTACGGTAGCGCTGGCATCGGACATCCGGTCTGGAGCAGTGGTACGCGGTAAATTTTAATTGACTTAAGCAAACCGTTATCCTGTTCACCTTGGGGGGAGCGTGACGCAGGAGGAACAACACGAGAGTGGGCGGAAATGCGAAGGAGGGCGATTACTTGGCATATTGTCTTTTGTCGACATTTGCAACGAAAGGAGAAGATATGCGGCCATTTTTTACATTGAGAAGAACACCTCCTATAAGACTTGGTACGTTGTTGGCACATGTTATAGGAACGTTTTCCGTTGAAAAATTGATGAACGCTGTGGAACAAGCAATACACCCGCAAATATTTATTGTTGATGAAACAATGGTACATTTTAAAGACTAATACCACGCCATCTTACTCGGCTAGAAGGTCGCAACTCTCATTCTAGAATACAAAATGTCTCGCCTCCTTTGTGATGACGTGCTTGCAAATGCAACCGCAAATCACTTTTACCTTACCGCACTAAACATTCTCATACTAGCGTCCCCTCAGGCTCACATCTTTGCGTTTTAAAAGAATGATTCCATTGAGTTTAACACACTTAAACTGTAGAAGGTTCAGGCGTACATTTCTGATAGTTGGAGATGAACGGTAAGATTATTGGTATTTGACAAGAATATAAAAACGAAACGAAACCAAGGTAAACAAAAAAGCGATATATTTAAAAAAGGTGCAACGTATTACTACCAGCAATACCTATTAATAGTGTCTGTCCTAGCAATGAAAATCTTCTGACTTAATATTTTACAGAAGCCTTCGTAATAATATTTTACAGAAGCCTTCGTAAAATGACTGAGATTTAAAACCCTAAGAGCAAAATATGTGGAATAGGGAGGATCATCTCTGTGGGCTTCATCGTCTCCTCTCAAAGCGTACTCCGTCTTTATCTTGTTTTGCGCGTATGAAAACACGTCACATACCGAAAAAGCGACTACGACAAGTGATATATTCTTGCTTATCATCAGCCCGGTATGCAGTTACATGCATTTCCCGTGTTCTGTGGTTCTCTTGTCACGCCGTACTGCCCATATTTATTTAAAAAAATATGACTTGTCGCTTTGTTATTCTGTCCTTGCGCAAAGTATTCCCTTTATTATTTCTTCTTTTACAAAACTATATTCGCTTACGCATAAAAAAATCCGTTGTTTCCTTTCCTTGCGTACAATTCAATGTAAATGTATCACGCAAAAGCTCGTCTGCAGGACCATAGTCAATCTCTTGTACTGCTAGCAAAAGAGAAAGCCGACGCTCCTGTAACCGAACCAGCCCGACGTACCAAGGTGGAGTACTTCTATTCTGTTTTATTCCTTATTAGAGGATTCTTTCGTCGAAAAGAGAACTGAGGTCTTGTGGTCGAACATATGAATGCGGGATAGAGTGTGAAAATGACAGCGTTTTGGTACTAGCAAAACATGTTGGTTCCATGAGCGCGGTAGGTCTTAAATCGGCAAGACAAGATTTTTTTTGCGCGGTTATTTTAGACTTTTAAATTTCTTTTTGTGTACACTATATTTCGTTATCATCCCTCCTTCTTTGTTGGTTTAACAGTATATACTTCCAAATACCACGTTTATTTAGAATATCACGCCTCTCGTGTTTCACATGACTTTATTTGGGTGGTCAACGATGCTTGTTTTTTTATTTAAACCATACAAGTATGCGGACGTTAAGGCATGTTTTGCAGAAGTCAGTGTTAGAGTGAAGTCGTTGTGAATTTCTTGCAGCTGTGTTTCAGAGTGTAAGCGCGAACCACAGGGAGCGTCTCCTATATTGGCAAAACGACCGAACGTTGCGGAAAAAGCTTTCTAGCGACCGCTTGGTACCTGTATCAATAATAAATATCTACGCGATAACAAAGCTACAGAAGTGGTAAACACCAATATGAAGAGCTGAAAGCGGCATTGTAAATAACCATAAGCGGTGCCTTGCAGAGGAGTTATGACATATTTGCCTTTTCGGCAAGCCTAAATATTCCTAGATGGCCCAGACGGCTACTTCAAACTCACTCAAAGAAACCTTAAAGCTGCCGCCAAAGCGAACTTCTCCCTATTGGTGGATGAAGACGTGTCTTCCCCTGCGGATGCGTTGTTTTTAAAGACGATAGTCTTTCTTCGGCTACTTATACCCAGAAATGGTGGTCTGTCTGTCTGTCTTTCTGTCTGTCTGTCTGTGACTCGATTCAGCCAATCGGCCGAAGTAAAACAGACATTGCGCAATAGTCTTATATGCTCACAGCCAAATTTAAACATCTAAGCCCGGTTTATATGTTCACACTTGTAAACTTTGTAGAACAAGAACAAGACTATATGCAAATATAAGGCAGGAAATCAGTACAAAAGGAATATTTATGGTGTTCTTTTATTAAAAAAATTATGGATGCTTTGTTTCCCGATATCAAACGATATTCTACATCTGCTGGAGAGAACGGCCGCCTGCTGTTGTCCACACCACCTCCTGGCGGCGTATGAAAAATCACTCTGCGGCAGCAATAAAAGGTTCCACTAGCTAGCTCAACGTTCTGCTTGGAACGCACGTGGAGCATGGCTACGCGGTTCTATAAACCTTGAAGTTGGCCGCCTTTATTCACGCGCGTCTCCGCCGTACTGCAGCGCTGGCATCGAGGATCCCGGTGTGTAGCAGTGGAACGCGGTAACTTCAAATTGCCTTGGGCAAACGTTTAGTGCGTTTACTTCGGGGTGAGCACGACGGTACAGGAGCAGTACGAAGTGAGCAGAAAGCAAAGGGGGGCATTTCCTTGGCAAATGTCTACAAAGACTATCGTCTTTTGACGACATTTCAAACGAAAGGAGCAGATACGCGGCCAATTTTATCCAGAGCAAAGCCCCCGGCGCGGAATCAGCTACATGATCGATGATTTATTCAATTTTGCGCAAATATAGACCACGCGGCTTATGCCTAACACCTCTGCTAATTAGGTCGCGATGGTGCAAGAGGAAATCGAATCTGTGCCAATGGTTTATCAATCCACACGTGTCTCATCTTGTTTATTATTTTTATTTGAATTGTGTGTTTTTCCTAGAGCAAAGCTCCAATACGCCACTTTATTCAAGGTTGTTCATCGTGCCGCTTTGACCTCCAGTCAGCGTTTAGCGAGCTGTGGTTTTCTTCCTTTTAGCTTTGCTTGGTCGCAGCTTCGTCGCTGCGGTACGACGTGATCCCGTGGGGGTAAAACGTACGTTTAGCTCGTGCCTTCTTTGTCCCACGTTCTTTGAGCCATCTGTGCGTGACGGTTTAGCACCACCGAGCCACATGACAGGCAAGGAATTAACGACTGCTTAGTCTGTACTCGGTTCTTCAGTGTCGCCATCGATAGCGCCCAGCAGGAATATATATATCTGCGCGCCCCTCAGCGCAATAAAAAGGATGAATTAAATAGTACAGCACGTATAGCTAGACGATGAACTTCGAATTGTCATATAAAGGCAAGCTTTTACGAAACCCTAAGTGGATAGTTTAATTTCGCTCGTGATAACCATGTTTAAAAGTGCTAAATCTGAGCAACTTTCTATACTTTTTTGCCGCGGATTGGGATGACGGTGGAGTTATTACGCAAGGCGAGTATTGGCCCCGCTACTAAAGACGTCTTTCACTATACCTCTTTTACATTTTTTGTGAGGTTCACCATTGGACTGCGAAGGGTTTTTTTACAGTTCATCACTATCTGATGGCTTTATGTTGGTTTGGAGCAGATTTTACAAAAGAAGAAGATGCGCTCTAAGACTATTGTACATTTTACTGGGGTGTACCTCATCCAAGAAAAAAGGTCACACAGCAGAAAAATGAATGCTAATTTCGTGACAAATTACAAGGTACCAGGCATTTTAAAACAATGTATTGTTCTTTGATTAATTCATCAAAGCAACAAGCCACACAACACGGCAACTGACAGGAAACGCGCGATTAAAGAGAATACCTTCGCTGCATTGGTCGCATGTGTCTCGCCATGGTGAGACGTTACCTTTGTTCACAGAGACAAGCTGAGCCGACAAGGGTGCAGAAACATACCCTCCATCTGGTGTCTTTAATATACGCAATACAATTCACACATTAATTTTTCAAATAGGTGGCGTGAGGTGGCACCCTTCTTCACACGAGGTGGGTCGGGAGTGGCGGGTACTAAAGCGGCAACACGATTAGGTTACGCATTTTAGGCGGTTTGCGTGTGTAGTGGCATGACATATCTCGACAGTGGCAGTGAGAAGGTTACAGAGCACTTAAGAATGACTGAAGAATGATCCTGACCAATTATCCTGCTTTGTCTGCGGGTGAAACTGTGCTAAAATGGCGGAGTAAACATGGCTTTACTTTTTTTGCATTCAGCGATCATAACGACACTAAAGGCCAACAAAAAAAGGACTTTGTAAATATAAGTACTAATTGCAAAATACTATGTAGTAAGTACATCAAAGTACCAGTACCGAAATTATACAAACACTTCACGGCAAACAGGAATGCTGGAACATCTAGTTCTCCCTCGTAAACGTCATTCTCCACCTCCAGTTATCCGTCACAAGGCCTTTCTCGCACGCCTGTGGTGCACCCTTTACACAGAGCATCGCGGTCTAATCGTCTCAGTACACAGGTTTGCGCGATTTAGAAGAGCATTAGGTCCATATCCCTCCTCCTGTGATCCGAAAGTATCACATTTTCGTTTCCGTATTTCCATTTCTTTCTATTTTGCGGCTTTCTATTGCCGGTTCATTCCATTTTGGAATGCCTGCAATCAGCGACGGATGTCCCGTCAGGATTGTCGTATACTGGTTACGCCCTAGCGTGATTGGTGCCGACCATAGGGGTGTGAGAGCGGCGCATGTCTACGTCGCTGCAAGTATCACTGTTGGCTTTATCTTGGCTTTATGTGTGTCGACTTTATATCTATCTCTGTTGGCTGAGCCACCCGCCGAAGTGGTGCAGTGTCTAAGGCGTTGCGCTGCTAAGCATGAGGTCGCGGGTTTGATTCTCGGCGGCCGCGGCCGCTTTTCTGATGGAAGCGAAAAGAAAAACGTCCGCGTGTACGAGATTTCGGGGCCGTGAAAGATCCCCAGTTGCTCCAAATGAATCCGCAGCCCTCCACTACGGCACGCCTCGTCGCCTTCGCTGAGACGGCGACTTAAACCCTGCAATCAATCAATCAATCAATCAATCAACCAATCAACCAATCAATCAATCAATCAATGAATCAATGAATCAATCTCTTCTGGCTTTATGCTACTGACGCGTCGCCGCAGGTTCGGGCGCCTTCTCGTAGCGAAGCTATGTACGTAGCCCATGGGCCATGAGATTCGCGCATACCAGCTTGTGAAGATTTTTCTTCTCGGGAATTCCGTTTTTCATATACCTTACCCACCGTTTCGCCAATGGCGCAGTACTGAAATGACGAGATTGGTCATCGAGTACCCAATGGAAAGTGAAGAGGCATCGGGAAATGCTTATAACAAGTAATACAAGGCATGACGAATAACACAGTGTAGTAATCACGGATCAACTATTTGTCGCGATGCAGCAGAAAAGATGGCAATATTGCGAAAATATCCGAAGAAAAAAAAATTAGGAGCGGAGTGCAAAAAAAATATTTTAACAGTTGGGATATTTACAACTTTCAGAATGAGCCCAAGAAGTCAAAACTACAGTAAGTACGTCGAGTACAATATCGTAATTTGCTATTACAAATATGTTTGAAATATTGTTTTATTAAGTGAACATCGCAGCAATTACCGCAGCCTTCAAGACCAGGAAAGACGACACATACATACTACCCTTGCAATAGAAGTGCAATTAAGAAACGTCCAGGAATTATGGTCCTTGATAAGCGTAGTGGGTGCTTGCTCATCAGAACACCAAAAAAATGATGGTGTGTTTTGCCCTCGAAGACACTCTTTATAAATATTGCACATACGCTGATATCTAATAATTACAACGTTTTATTCGAAATACTGCAAAATGTAATCGGCGTTCTTTTCGGCTGACCAGTACATGCAAGGCCTTCACAGTGCACCGTTATGTGCTGGCATTATTTGAATTCTCCTAAAATAGAGGGCTGGCTGCCGTCGTTCTTGTATACTACCTTAGTGATTGTGCTCTCTGTTTCCTGTTTTCAGAGACGTTTTGCGTCAGAAATTTATAGATTTTGTAATACAAATTGGTGCTGCATACGCTAGTTGTTCAAGTCATTTGTAGGGCACAGCTGGCGGTCGCACGTTTTTTTCGGAGACCCGGGAGTTGAGCCTCCCATGTAGTCCCGAGCTTGCCGCTGAAAGGTATCTATGACTGGCAGGCCCAGAGGATTTTTTTCTGCAAGATCTCACATCTATCCCAAAGTGTACCGCATTACAAGCAGATGGAATCCACGACAACCGGCTTCGCGCCATTGGTGTCTCTAGCGTCAACTTGGCATGTGTGTTCCCCACTTCAGGCGCGAACGCACGTGTACTAGCGAGTGAAAGAGCACGTGAGAGATCATGTCACAAACGCGGAGCATAGTCCTCCTCTCGAACGTCGAGGCGGCCGGTGCTGGCCGCTCCTCGCAAGCCACATGCTCACTGGGCTCGATTTCTGTACCGTAAGCCACACTGGCCGACTTTGAGCAGTTTCGCGTAGACATTGAAGGGCGAGGAGAATTGGATGAGATTTGATTGGATTATATTTGGACCAGATTAGATTTCAATTGGATTGGAATAAATTCGATTGTATTGGATTGAATTTCTAGAGTGCGGCTGTGCGGAGAATTGGGTCTGAACCTTCGCCGGTCTGCGCATTCCAGAGGAGTGAGGTCTTAGCCGCGGCAGGCGCAGTGGCGCCGCCACCTGCCCAGCTGTGCGCCTCCGTTGCGCAGTAGCCAAGTCTGACGGTGCGCGGGAGCCTCTTGATAGCCATTTAGCGTGGCTCCTGGAGAGCCATGCAACGCATGCGCGAGGAGCAATGACTGGACTCGAGTGGACCCGACTGGACTGGATTGGATTGGACTGGACTGGATTGGATTGAATTGGAAATTGATTTAGCAGCAGTAAGCATGATAATCAGCTTATCCTAGAGAACCAGAAAACCTAAAACCTAAAAATAAGCAGCTGAATATTACCTCACGCTACGTTTATCCTGGCATACCCGAGCTAAGCCACTGCATATTTTTTGGTATTTGTTTAGTAAGGCCCCATGGCGAAACAAAAGGTTTAAACAGTTGTGCTCTTGAAACAATCCATAAATGTTTCACACGCTCCATGTGCTGAAGTGAATGATCTGATGTTGTGGTTTGCTACCAAAAAAAAAACGTGTGCTCTGGCAACGCTTTGAATGACGAGCTTTGCGAACGCGGAAACTTTTATCAAAGAAACGTTATTTACGGTCAACACAGAACGAGCGAAATGGGAGGGTCTGAAATGACGGGAGTAAAGTGGCGAGTCAAGTCGACGTTACGCGGCTACGTTGGCAAAGGCTCCCTTTCTTTGGAGACATATGGAGCAACGCAAGCCAATACGAGCACAATTTTAAGCGTAGAGAACTTTACGCCTTTTCGTCCTATCTCGCAGGCTGGACCCTAGTATATTGAGCACCAAGGTGGCGTCGCGGGTACCGCTGTTGTCCGGGTGTACCCCAGAGGCTTCGAAAGCCAAGTGGTTTATATAGTCATAAACGTTCGAAACTCGTGAAACGCTGGCACTTGTCATACATCTTCCCGTTGTTTAGCGCAAAGAAAACTATAGGCACATTTGCGGAAAAATATACTTAAATAACTGGCAGCTACCACGTTCCTTTAGTTGAATACGCCCGTTGGGTTGGTTTTTACGGCAGAGTAAACATGGTTTGTGGTTCGTTTCCTAGAAGTCCAGTGTCGATGAGGAACCCAATCGCCCGAGCTCCGGTTGATTTTGCAGGAGACTGGCAGGGTGATGGAGTTGAAGTTCTTGAAGATGGCGTTCGAATTGACGAACCCGAGGCGTTAGGGTTGCTTATGTGAAAAGAAGAGTTTATATACAGCTATTTACAGTAGGAAAACTGGGTACATGAGTAGTAAAGGGTAAAACTTCAAAGTGCAGCTATACGCTTGCTCAGAGTGCGTACAAATCACTGGATGTCCTCAAACTTTGTTTAACTCTCCTATCCTCGGAGCGTACAGAAACCGCTCGAGAAACGACGGCTGAGACTGTGTTCTCGACGCAGGATCCGTCTAGTTCCCGGTACGGCGCTGTACCCTAAACTTGCGACGTGATCCTGACCTCTAGCCTAGGGGGCTCACAAATCCCAACCTAGCTTTAAAGGTCGAGACTCCTTGACCCGCTGGGAACTGCCCAGCTCAGAGCTCAGACAAGAATGATTTCTAACTGCCAAGTTTGGCCTTATAACCTTTCGAGATCACACTCTCTCGGGACCGCCCCTGTAGCGTTCGTACCCGCGTAAGGGAGTGCTCAAATTCGCGTACCCGCTGTCACTCAGCGCGCTACGGAATATTCAATGAGGCGCAACCACATTTGGGTCAACGGCCCGCACGCGGGCCAGCAGGCGCGCTCGACCCCTAAGGGTGAGGGCGAAATGCGGCGACTATGCGTCCTGCTGACCAGACCGCGTTAACAATGGTGGCTCACGCGCCACTCGTTCTGACGTCGGTAATTACACCTCCCCCGCGCGACGCGCCGATGATTCTCGCCACCCGGCGGCAGCGCCTGCGTCCTCAACGGGGGACCATTCCCGCAACGCTGACACGGCCGCAAAATCCAACGCCCGTACGCGCCGTGCCGAATTGGCGGCGGCCACTCTGTAGTATAGGCAGTGCTTCACCGCCAGACAGGGTGGCGAGTTCTCACGCGTCGCTTGGGCGCTTGGCCACTGACCTCATAAGTGGGTGGGCTTTTTTTTTAATTCGAAAGTTTGCCTTGCGGCATAATAGATGTAGGCGCTTACAGAAACACGAACAAGTTAGTTTCGTGTATAATTTCAGGAGTTTTCGGTGACACGGTCCATGCACCCAACGTTGCAGGTCAGGAGGGCGGCCAGGGTGGAGACCGGTTGCCAGAAGGTGCCGCAGGCGAACTTGATGCAATCCCGGGCAGGCCCAGAGCAGGTGCTGCACATTCACGTCCCCAATGGCAGTGGTGCAGAATGGACAGGTGGATCCGTATGGGCCGCGGTATTCCGATGGCCAGTAGGTAGTCACGGGCGGTGTAAGGGCCACCCCAACGCGTAATCTCCGCAGCGTAACCTCCTCTCGGCGAGATAAGTCGCCAGGGAGGTTTGAACCACACGGTGGTATGAGTGCTCGTGTGGTGCGCCGGAGATTTTCCTTTTGTCGTTCCAGGTGCCCGCGAGCGTCTTCGGGGAAAGGTAGTAGTGGCCGCATGACTGCGCTCGGGTGGCTAGCTGAGTCTGCCTCCGTATTGCCAGGCACAGATGAGCGGGGCACCCATTCGATGCGTATCTGCAGCGCCGTGCTTCTTGCCAAGCGATGAATGGCATCGGAAAAGGATGTCGATTGTGCCACGCGACGAAGGTCATGTATCGCTTGCGTAGAGTCAGTCCGTATGATTAGTCGTGAGTACGGCCCCGCCCTGACAAAAGGTAGTAATGAGACCAGTCCATCATGTATTGCAGCTAATTCAGTAAGATACACGGGTGGCAGTGGATTGGTGGCATATGAACAGGTTTGGTCAACCTCCGGTAGCTGGGGACACACCAGTGCGGTGTGTACCATGCCATTTTTAGCGCTGGCATCTACATACGCCATGATTGCGTCGGCGTCTGTACAATGAAGACCAGAGGCCTGTGCCGTGGCCTTGCGAGGGACTGGGCGACGGAGACGACCGATGGGTTTGTTTTCTGTCAGCTGTACTCGCTGCCATGAAGGGAGTTCCGACCCTTTCACAGTTGTATCTGCTACAACAAAGTCCATGTAATGGGCTAGTGCAGCAGCTACACCGATGTTCGAGAGCTTACAGGTGCGGGCAGAACGGCGTTGATGTACCAGCTCATCGATAGTGTTGAGCTGGGCCTGGGCTTGTAGAGTTGGAACCGGGGTCATTCGGCGCAGACCAGTAACAGCCCGCATGGCATCTCAGTTAATTGCTTCGAGGCGATCCCAGTCCCTCATCGTGAGATGGTGGAACTGGGCCTGATATACGAGTCGGGGTTGTATAGACTGCACAAGGAGGCGAGCAATTCTAGTTCGCGACCCGCCAGCCTTCGTTGCTATACTGCGTATTAGGTGGATTGTGCGTGCAGCACTCTCCTTTGCCCCCTTCAACCATGGAGCCGCAGATCCAGACGAGGCAACGTCGAGGCCAAGCACCCGTAGACTTAAAACTTCTTGTAGTGGTTGCTGATCAATAAACAACCGGACAGGTCGGTTCCCAAGTCGGCGGCTCCCGTTGTTATTACCCACTGACATATATGCCGTTTTTTTCTTTCGAAAGTTCAAGCCCTACCTTGGCGCACCAGGAGTTGGTTGTGTCTAACGCCATTTGTAGTGCTCTTTATTGTACATCTATTTCAGGGTGCACAGACCATACAGTAATGTCATCGGCGTACATTATGTACTTTGCGTCCGGAATTCCCGCCAACTGCCAGGCTAAGGGAAGCAAGGCGATATTAAATAATATTGGCGCCAGCACTGAGCCCTGTGGAACCCTTCTCGATAGGAGGTGAAATGGCCTGTAGCTTTGCCGGCCAAGCGAACAGAGAAGGTGCGGTTCCGAAAAAAGGCGTTCACAAATGTGCATACACGACTTGGAAGTTTGAGCCACTCAAGGATCGCAATAATAGCTTCGCGGCTGATGTTGTCGTATGCTTTCTTGATATCCATCGCCAGGACCGTTCGAATCCGACGAGGGTGACCTCCTATAAGGACCATAGAGGAGAAATGCTCGAGTCCATCTTCAACGCCCAATTGTGGCCTGAATCCAATTTGACCAGGGTGGTACCACGAATATCGCTCCAGCCACCACGAAAGGCGTGCCGCTAGCATGCGTTCCATCAGCTTTCATATCGTCGATGTAGGAGATATTGGCCGAAGGTTAGAAATTTGGTCTGGGGTCTTGCCTTGCTTCCGAATTGCCACAATTTCCGCGTGGCACCACGAATCCGGAATGATGGCTGTAGTCCAAGCTGTGTTTATAGCCTCAAGTAATACATCGAGGGTGGTACCTTCAGTGTTCTTGAAGAGCTCGTAAGGAACGCCATCCGGTCCCGGTGCTGTTCTGGGCTTGGCGTGGTCGATGGCGGCCAAGAGTTCCGCCATTGTGAAAGGAGCTTCAATCCCTGCTATGTCTCCACTCGTAGGCAACGAACCGGCTCCATTCGGCAAGCTGTTTTGCAGAGTAAAGGGAGCTGACTGGACGTCAAAAGCGGGGAAGAAGCTACTTGCGGCTGTATAGGCGAAAGTGGACGGGTCTTGCCCAGATGCTAGAGGTGCACTAGCCGCTGGATCTGGAGGGCGTTGACCGCGTTCCATTGCTCGAAATGTTCGCCAGACTGAAGAATTCGACGACGAAGGGCCAAGCGAAGCGCACCAGTCTAGCCAGCGGCCGCGCGTCAGTCGTCGTTCATGTCGACGTGCTGCTGCTGTGAGGCATTGAAGCTTCAGCCGAGCGTCGATTGACGTTGGGTTTCTCACTGAAGAAAGTTCAGCTTGGTGGCGGGCGGCCCACAGACGGCAGAGCTGCAGGTCTGGAGCCGGCCGGGATTCCTCCACCCAGGTAGTGCGGGTTGTTGCATCCAAAGCCGCACGGAGCCTGGGACACGGGTCAGGTAAGGGTCCGGAGACCATCGTAGCTGACGCCGATCGATAGACGTCCCAGTCCACCACCCCACACAGTCTTCGAAGGCGATCCCTACGACCGGGAGAAATGCAGAGATGAACCGGATGGTGATCGCTGCCCCAGCAGTGTGGTTCACACATCCACGTCACTGCGCCGCTTCCTAACCAACAAGCTAAGTCAGGTGAGCGAGGAGTATCGCGTGGACGTTCACACCGACGTGTGGGCACTGAAACGTCATTTAGTAGCACAAACTGGGCGTCCACAAAGTGTCATACACACATTTACCACGCGCACTGGAGGTGACATAGCCCCATGTAGTGTGGGGCGCGTTGAAATCCCCTGCGACCAAAATTGGGCAGCCGGGATGCCGTTGACGTAGATGTGATACCAAGCCATGGCTCAGTCTGGCTGCACGGCCACTGTAGGGGCGAGCATAGTACGACACTATGATTACTACCGTGTGAGGGAGGCGAACGAGTACAGCGACGACCTCTTGCCATAGTGTGCACCATCGCGCCAGGTCGATGCGGGTCTGAGGATAGCTGGAGCGGGCGTAGATGGCTACCTTTCCTGGGGGAACATTAGGCCTAAGACTCCGGCGGTCCAAGATTGATGGAGACGAATACGCCAGAAATCCAGAAAGGGAAGGGGGACCATTAGTTTCCTGAAGTAGTAGCGCCCATGCACGTAGCTTCCCGCAAAGAAGGCGTTGGCGAAGTTCTCCGACCTTTCCAGTTATGCCCCTGCAGTTCCACTGCAGTATACTCTCAGATGAGCCCGAATTAACAGGTACCATCATTGGCGGAGGTTAGCCATTAAAACCGATGTGAGGGTCTGGAGTTGTTGCACGACAAAACACAACAATTCATGCGGAGACATGGTGTTCGATGTACACCCTTGATTACCTGGAGGAACAGAGACGTTCGTGGTTTGGGTGTCCGTAAGGCGGGTACTCGCACGCCGGCGCTGAAGTATTGCACGACGTTCTTTGAGCCGCTGAATGTCTTTTTCCAGTGTATCCAGCCTGCTTTCAATTTCAGAGTCTTCATCTAAATCAGTAACTGGTAGCTGCTCTTGCACAGGTGGCGAACGTCGATGTCTGGCACGTGACACCTTGACTGCCGAATTGAACCCCATCACTGTGGACGGTTCAGGTTCTGCTTCGGGGAAGTCCTCCTCTAAAGGTGTCAAAGCAGCGTATCGGTTGTAAATCGGCACCTTTTCTAGCACTGGGGCTTCGGCATGCCTTTCACTTCGTTTCAAGCGGCGCTCGCGGACTTTCTTGTCGGCCTCCAGCTTAGTAGGGCACTTCCGGGAAGTGTGGTCGTGGTCGTTCGATTTGCAGAGGCCGCATCAAAAAGTCTGCGACGTTGTGGCCTCCTCAGGGGTTTCTTTTGGTGGATAAGGGCAGGAGGATTTCATGTGCCCCTGCCTGCAGCACGAGTAGCAGTATACCACAGATGGCTTGAATGGCCGAGGGTGCAATATGCATCCATAGTACACTATACGGTCTGGAGGAGAAGGCGGACCTCGCAGTGTTACCAGACAGGTGCGACTTGTGCCCATATACCGGACGGCAACAACTTCGTGAGTGGAGCAGGAGAGCTCCTGACGAATCTGTTCAGGTGTCTCACCATAGTCTACGCCTGATATCACGTAGCGCTTCAAGTCAGTTCCAGCGGCCAAGTATGCCTGGACCTGTACACTGTCTGTCTGCGAGACCTGTATGTTGTTCAAGGCCTGGAGCTTGGTGGCCAAATCCAAGGAGGGAACCCACACTGAAATCGTATTAGTGGGCTTGTGCACGGCAAACCCACGGAAACCTGGGACGTTCGGGCATGTGGCCACTGCAGCTTGAATAAACCGACTGGGCACTGTAAACATGTCGAAGTTAGCGCGGGACTTGATGACCACCTTATACGATGATGCCTCAGGTGGAATTGCAGCTGTTGTTGATAAAGGCGACGGGCGGGATCGTTTTGTCTGGTCCTGCTTTGCATTTTCCGCTGTGCTTGTAGACCCGGGCGGCCTTTTAAAAGCGTTGGATGGCGGGACCGGAGCTGAACTTACTTGCGGTTCTGATGTGTCCATTTTCAAATTGTTGCCATGGCAGGGCTGGCTACGCGGCGGCAGAGGGGCGCTCAACGCTGCGATGGAGCTGCCTTGACTGCTCCGCTGGGTCCACGTGCGGGGCAGCAGCGCAGCGGCAGCGCACTGCCGCCGCCGTTCTTGTCGGCGTGCTAGGCCTACTTGCTTGACCGAAGAAGGCGAGCGGCCGTGAGAAGCGGCAGGAGGATGGAGGGGACGACGAACCTTGTGAGTCGGCGACAGGGGTGGTTGGTCACCGATTACAACAGTTCATAACAGGCAGGGTGCCTGCGGTAAACACACAGGGCGAGAAAGACAGAGCGGTGCAGAACGTGTCCGATTTCAGCCGGGTGGACCTGACAGATGGTAAACGGCAAATGTGGCAATGCAACGCCGGCACGTGCGGGGAGAAAAGCACCAAGAAAACAGATCTCCCACTGGCGCAGTTTCAGGCAGGGGGCGCGCGAGCCGTGCAATGGCGGGAAATTTGAATTGCATGGGGTGGTAGCAGAAAGCGCATAACGGCACTACAGCCCATTATGGCTTTAACGTTCCGTGGAACGGCTTTAATGTTTTTGAATGAGCGTGTAACACAAGCGATTTACGGTTGGAGTCGCGCTGACTTTTGCAATTTCGCCAGGATCCAGATGAAGTTGTCATGCTCATCATCATCATCACAGCTCCTGACTCCAGTGCTGGACGAAGGCCTCACCCAACGACGTCCAGCCGCTCCTGTCCTGCTTTGCTCGAGTCAAATGTGTGACTGAAATTTGATATTTCGTTTCTTCTAGTGATTGGAATTCCCCTTCTGCACGCGCCTCTCAGTATCCACTGTGTGACACTAGTGGTCTAGCGGTTGTCCTTACACCGGAGTGCGTGACATCCCACGTTCCCTTCTATTTGCTTATTTGAACTATAATATCCTGCACACTGATTTGTTCACCTTTCCAGGAAGCTCGTGTCCTCTCCATTACGTAGCTCTCTTTATTCCATGACGCGCTCAGCCGGCCTAAATTTGCTTTCATGATGTTCAGTAAGGCGCCAGGTTTCCGCGTCATGTTTCAGCACGACACATTAATACCACATAAAGCACATATGGTGGTAACGCTAAGAAATAGTTCACAATTTGAATTTTTGTACTATGAGAAAAATAAAAACCTATGTTTTTGCACTCTTCGACACCTGGTGACCAGAGAAGCTGAATTACATTCAATTTTCAAACAAGGCAAAACCTATACTTGGCCTTGGTCATTCGTCATTGGGACGAACTGTATGTACATACATTCCTTTTGATTTCTTTCAAGTTTGGTAGGTTCACATGCACTTTGCACTTTACAGATTTACATGCACTATGCACGTTGCACTTGAGGAAACGCAGGAGAAACAGATACGCGTCATGCTTTAGCGTGCCCAAACCTGCAGAAAGAATACGCGCGATGAAGAAGTCTCTGAAATAACTTCACAGAAAAGACGGCGCGAGCGTAGACATTACCGACCAGTGTTGCGCAGGGACACGTCTTTGAGGCGCATTGCGAGGCAGATAAATCAAGCACGCAACCAAAATCAATCTTGAACGTCTCGCATGAACGTCTCGGGCTATGGAATGATCACCGTTTAAGGACAGGCTAAGTCGGCGGAGTTTTCGTTCACACACGACAAATCTACAGAATTCTTACTATAAACGGCTTCGCTATATACACAATAACACTAAATGAAATATTCTGAGAAACACAAATCGTAGCTATCAAGACAGCAGAAAGCGCAAAGAAAATTACCCCAGAAATACGAGGCTGCATATTCAGGTGCTCAATTTTCCGTTCACACCTAACCTTCCATGCTCACAACCTCCCGAAGGACTTACTAGGCCCGCGGTTAATTAAAATATGCACACCGCAGTGAATGAATGAGGCAACCAATCAAGTGCAATACATGCCGGATATAATGTTTAGCCATCAATGAATCTGGGGTTTGTACACAACTGCTATGACAACAATGTCAGTTTTTTAAAGCGAGGTTCTCACGTTATTTACAGATTTCTGATTTGGTACCATGAGTACCGGGGCGCTTTGTTTCAAGCTGATCGGCGGCTTCTGCATGGTAAGCTTTTTTAAGATCATTTACAAAGCGGTTTAAATGTTAATTTGGCCATTAGCAGGACAAAAGCCAGCAATCGGAACGCGTAAATGCTGCATCTCCAATGAAGGCGCATATTGTAGCGGGCTTTCTCAAAAGAACGGTCCAAATTTTATTACAATAGGTGATCGTGGCATCTTTCGGTTAATCACGAAAATACACTTTCCGGCGATCATAATTATACGTCTATAGTCAGTCACTGTGGCCTCGAAGGGGGCAAAGAGGTGAAACAGAATATTGTTTTTGTAAATTTGAAGTCGGAAGTATTAAAAAAATGAATTGTCCTGGGCTACAAAGATTAAATTAAAGCAAGCGTTATCTGTTGGGATTTCACAAATGGTATTCACAAAAATATCTCGATGGTCAAACGCTGTTCTATAATCGCACACTGTCACAGATGCAGGAGTAGTTGCAGTGGTTAATTTCTACCAGGTTCATACCCATTGCAGCATTTGGTAGCTTTTAGAGGCTATTGTGCCCGCTTCAATAAATTCACTGAACTGTGACTTCAAAATACAGAAGTTGCAAAAAGACGGCATATCACGGGGCACCTACGTTATCAGATAAGCTACACACAAGCCACGCAGAGACTCTTCTTGCTGACGTAGATTCCACCTCAATTCTGTTGTTACGGCGGAAAAATGGCGTATTTTGATTGCTTCCACAAAACGTTTTTCTCTTCAGCTACTGGACACATTTTGTCTTTAGCCTTGCAATGGATGAAATTGCAGCTTATGGGCTGCTCTTCCAAACACACAAGAGTAGTTTTGTGAGAGGTACAATCATTTACATTTTATGGGTCAAATATAGATAGAAAATTTGCACCCAAAAAGTGTACACAAAACACAAATCGGCGATTTTATGAGCCTAAAAACTGTTTCAGGAATTCTGAGATTTAAGCATCATTTTTATGGTCTTTGGCTATGCTTAAATATGCAGGGTGATCTAAATTTGGTAGACACATTTTTTTTAACTACAATTTATTAAAGGAGTACTGACACGAAATTTCTCGCTTTCAGTTTTTATGCTGTAAAGAATACCTATTGGCCTAGTAATTACGAAAATCGAACCGAAAGCCGTCAGCCGCCAACACAGAATTAATTATAGCACGTTTATTGCAACCAATTTCAAATTTGGTCGCCGCGCGGGAAAATGGCCGTTCGAAGGCCAGCCCGCAAGCGGGAAGCCTTAGGTCACGGTCTCATCCGTGACGTCAGGGACGTTTTTCTTTCCTCTATGCGTTCGCCGCATCGTCTGCTACGATTGCACATGGTCCGCGACTCGCCCGCGCAGTCGACATGTCGTCTGAATCTTCAGACTCGGATGAGTCACTGCCACCCGACAGACAGAACAACTTTATTTGGCCAGGCGATTAGGCCGGCGATGTCTTCGCCGCCGTCCGTTTTTTAATATCACTGCGGCTCGAACCGGCGCAGACCGTGATAGCAACAGCTTGTCGCCACTCTTGTAATCAATCTGATCACGAAAAAGAAGCTCTACATTGGAGAAACTAGATGTTAGTGTGTTGAAAATTGTGCTAGGAGTTGTTATCAGCGCTGAATTGAAAAGTGGCGTTCAGATATTTGCCGCAATGGTAAGCCTACGCTGACGGGCAGCGGGGGTTTGGCGCTCCGACCCAGCACTGTCGGCACCACGGTGCGGCGAGCGGCCGAAAGATGGCGCCACCTGCGCACTAGAATCAAAACAGGCCGCGGCAGATGTCTTGGCCACTGATCGCAGAAACGGAAATTATTGCCAAAATAAAGCTTCGTATGCGGAAAAGGGGATGATAGTGTGGTGAAAAGTTGTGTAAGGGATGGTCATTCGCAGTTGTACAAATACCAGCGATGAAATAGTCGCCACGATACTAAGTTCCCAACACCCAAGGTGACCCGTGCAACCCCTAGCCCGCTGGCTTGGGCGACAGTTCTTGCGGCCGCCGGCGTGCACGAACTCCACGAAGTCCACGTTTAGCGCTGAACGTCGTCGCGTGGAAAATAATGCATCTTGGCGTCGTCGTCGATTTGCTCGGGCAGGCTTCCACGAGCAGTACTTCGCATACCGCGAGCTTGCCATAGCACAACTTGGGCGAGCTCGGTGACGCGCACCGCCGCGTCGCCGCGGTGCCCGTCGACATCGCGCACCACGCCGTTTTCGGCACCAGTGCCGAACACCATGCGCCGGCAACGAACTGAAGAGCAAAGACGTCGAGCACGCAACGTTTACAAGCATTGCTCACACAGCTACGCCCACGTCTCCTGCCCAAACAAATACCACCGACAACAGCAGCGCAGGATATCGTTTCCGGTTCTGAAAACGACTATATGACGTCACCCTGAACCGGCCAGACACGTAGGCCAATGTTTCGTCACGCCGAAAGCGATTGCGCTAGTGCTGCCGATTTGTGGAAGCTCGCGGCAAGGACAATCAAAATCGATTTTAGATGTGATTCCGGCCTCGGATCGCTGCAAAAATTTCTGTGAGGCATCTGTACAAACTACTGAAGCCAATTATATCATTTTTTAGGTATCAAAATTTGGTGTCAGTACTCCTTTAACTTTTTGTGACTGCAGTAAGCATGCATGTTTGTATTGAAAAGTTGGACGCAATTATCTTTCTATGCAGTTGCATTTGGTTGAATTGTTCTAGCGCATCCGTACCACGAGATATCAAACTGCGAAATTTTATTGCTGTTCGCATGATTACGCAAGCCAGACAGCGAAGACCCATGCAAAGCTCCTCCCCTTTGTTCTGTATTTCGACAGGGGTTCCGACTACTGTACACTGCGATGCCAGCCAAGACTGAAAGGGGGCCAGTTACAGTTAAACCTGAATGTAACGAACCTGTATCTTACGAATTTCTGGATTTAACGAAGGTTTCCATTTCCCCATTTACACCTCCATTGAAGCCCTTGTGCTTGCAACCTCTATATAACGAAGGAGGTGCGCGGGTAACCTTATGTACCGAATTCGCTATGCTTATGAATCAATTTTTTTTTCTCTTTGTTTGAAGGATGGGCCTGCAAAATGAACCAATTTAGCGCATTTCGCCAATGCGTTTCCACGTGTGCATGCGGTGTCAGTTAGTTGCTTGCCCTAACTCGGGAATTTGAACATGCGAGTAGCAAAAGAATACTCCTAACTATTCATACCCCTCGGCCACGGGCCAGCGTTGGGAGCGTTGCGAATATAAGGTGTGTAACGTATAACGGGTATACACTTTATGTAGTTTTAGAATGACGTGACTACATGTTGTATAGCGGTCGTGCAGTAAGCGTCCCCAAAATTTTTGTAACATCTCACGTCTAGAAATTGCATTTGTTAGACAGAAAAGCGTCGCAAATGTGTGGTCGTGCTGCTGACCGCTGTGCTTGTTCGCCCAGCGCCAAAAAGTGCTTCCGGCAGCCTAGTTTTACGCTTCACGGTAAAAGTTTTATTTGATTTTATTTCCTTAGTACCTATATTGACTTACCCGACTCTTCTCCCGACTTCAGTTGGCCTTAGATTTTCGTACTAGCGTACGAGTCAGCGAGGCGTCGTGCGCTTGTGCAGCGCTTGTGTCGAGGACTGGGAGCTTGATGCAGTGTCACTCTAGCAAATCAAATGCACATTCTTCCATTCACAAACGTGGCTTAGTTTCAATTTAGGGAACGAATTTCGACGAACCATCGGCTGCCGGCGGACTAAACGCTGGACCTTCTGACTATGTTGGAAGGCCGGCGAGCCGTGCAGTAGCGCAGTCAAGCCAAGTCATTTTCTCCTGACGTAACAAGATGACGCCGCAGAAAATTGTCAGGCGTCATAGAGCAGAAGAGGAGGACAGCATTGTCGAAATATTTTTCTAAGAAAAAAATTCGGGTACGCACTCGATAGTGGTCGAAACCTGGCCTATGGACTCTGGACTTCAATTTGCGCTAGTAATCTCGCAAACCTAAGTAATCTTTAAGTTACGTTTGTAAGTACGGGGGCCTTGTAGTAGCTCCAGGCGCAAATCATGCAATTTTTCAGCGTCAAATGCATCCTTGAACAAGGGTAACTTCATCGTCATTGATGTCTAGCGTATTGGTTTTGCTTAAGTGCTTCAATCATGCGAGCCAAACACGAAACCTGCGTGTAACAAAAACCTGGATGAAACAAAAAAATTAAATTTTTATCAAACTTCGTCATATCCGGGTGTCACTGTATCACGTTTGGCTATGCCTTCACGCGCTTGTCGTACTACAGACCGTACACAGCAGGCATGTCACAAAAGCGAGGAGCTTCGTGCCGTTCTTAGCCGTGTAGCATGCGTTATCATGCGAACGGAAATTCAACTTCGCGATAACTATATCTGCGATAACGGATGCGCAAGAAGAATTCTGCCAATGAAACTGCGTAGAAAAACGATTGCGCTTAAGTTTTCGATACAAACATGCGTGCTTACTGTAGCCACTAAAACGTTATAGTTAATTTAGCCACTGACGTCTATACAAACCACCTAATTAGGTCTCCCCCTGCGCCCAACCCTTACCGTAGAGGTGGCCTTCACGAAAATCTATGAGCGTAATTTGGAAAAACAAAACACCTGTCGACCTAATTGTTATTACCCTGCTTAAATCACCACTGTACATATGGCAAGATTTGGCTTTTGCGTTCCGATTTTGCAGACCCATTAGTAACATAGTAGCAGTGACGGCTATGAACTCCGGGAAGCCACTCGAGGGTAAGCCGGTCTGTCTTAAATATGCATCTAAGCATACTTTTTGTCTTCTTAGTCTGGCACGAGCGCCAGTCTATCTTGAAGGGTATAACGCGATCCGGCGAGGAGCATTTGGCAAAATATCACCGCCGTATGTTGTCCAGACCCTACACATCAAAGTAAAACCGCAGTCGTCAGATAGGAAGCAAGTTTTCTTTGTATATACAGCGCGAATTCAAAAACTGACCAACCTGGCAGCACCTGTCGCTGTCTGAGGTGTTTCAATGGGAGCGTCGTCATCCGAAAAAAAAAATCAAATAAATCCACATCGTTGGTAGTCATCAGTGTAGCTGGGATAACAAAAATCAGGAGCAGTAGCAGCTGATGTCACTGCCAAATATTTTCGCTTCTTCGGAGCGAGCCGTGAAGCGGACGCTATTTTTGCACAACTCGCGGGTAATAATTCAAATTTCACTCCCGGTACCGCCTCCGCACGCGAGATGTGAACAAAACTTACTAAAACCGAAAAAGTAGTTGTAAATAAACACGCCAGATGGCGCTATTTTTCCGCCAAACGCTTTTTTTAGCTTTCGCGGGACGTATAAATTATTGGGAATCCGTGTCCTATGGCCTATGGCTAGGACAGTACACAGCGAATAAGGGGGCTCAGGCATAGTGCAACAGAAAAGAAGGTCATAGAAGCGATTCGCGCGAAAAGACTAAGGAAGCAAAGCGAAAAAGAGGCCAATACACATAGTCACACTGCGCCAGTTGCGACGCGGGTGGCATCAGCGCTCCTTTCTTCAAGTCTAAGTCAAGCACCAATAACGGCCTCTTTTTCAGAAGTTTAGATAAGCGTGCAACGAGGGCTCAATGTTGCGAATGAAGCCGATGAAATGCGAACAGATCCGTTTCAATCAACACAGGGCTTCCATGGATGTCCGTTTAAGGAACTGTGTGGCGTCGCGTGAAGTTTTGTAGCCTGAGCTACACTTCCCGAGTTTGAGCACTTTTTCGTGGCTCCTGGAGAGCCGTGCTGCGCATGCGCAAGCAGCAGTGACGTCACACGGCGCACAGAACGTTCCTCGCTGCCCGGAGTCTGTCACACATCTCACGCGCCCAGCGTCTTCGCCCGGTCCACTTGATGATCATGGGCCGGTTTTGGTACCGATGGCTGGTACGTCGCAGCAACACCGGCATGCGCCTGTGGAATCAGCTTAGCTCTGGAGCGATTGGTGACGCTGCGCCGCAGCCGCTTGATAAGTATACATGTGTCACAGAATGCATGTAGTGTGTGTGCGTCACTGGAGCGGCAGCAAGCATGACAATCATGCTAATCCTGGACCACCCTGAAAGATTAGAATAACCATCTGAACCTTAGCTCGCGGTACGTATATCCTTCATAGGAGCGCTAAGGCACTGCTCATTTTTTGGGGGGAGTGTCGGGAAAAATTCCATCCGACCAAGAAACAGAGCCAAGGAACCAAAGCCTTTGTTTTATTTCCTTTGCCAACAATACAGAAATGAAATATTGCCAATATAGGGCTATATTTAAAAGTGGGCAAATTCAGAAATCCTATTACAGCAAAGTATATGCGGAAAATAAGGTAACTTCTTGCAGTCTGTTTCAGAGAGCCGAGGTTGCAGACTACTTAGCCTTACAAGAACGCTGTCTCTAGACTTCTTGGATGTGTTTGCGTTGTTTTATGTCGAGCGAGCTCCATTGCATTAGAACGGGAATTGCGCATACGCCCTCTCCACAATAACCGGAAAAGGTTCGTGCAGAGCCCGCCAAAGGCGCTAGTGCGTTGCACGTAAAATGGCCGATCCTTGACCATTCTAAGCCGCCTTCTGTGAGTGTGGGGAGTGTCGCAGATGTATTTTTCTATTGTTGTTTAATTATATACAGCTGCTTGTCTACTCACTGAAGTCTGTTGCCCATCTTTTGCGGAGTGTTCGGATGGTAGACTTGATATCGGTGTAAGGTACTGTTCTTGTGAGCTTGCTGCAAAGTTTTCCGATTCTCGTTTTTTGTTTGTTTTGGAGAGAGCAAAATCTCGAAGCGGTAAACTTACTGCCAACGTGGAGAAGCAATTTTTTGTCCACCGACGTGGACTCCTTGGTGGAAAGGTTACTATATACGAAAACCCGTCAATGCTTTTGCTTTTTCCTTCCGGTAACAGCGTTTTCCCGAGAATGCGCAAAGCCACGGCTGGCGGCATACGTACTATCCTACAACACAACTCGTAATACAAAGATGGTCGTGACTACGGGAATGACGCTATTCATTTGAATATTCATAGTACAGTCGCCGAAGAGTTTTCGGACGCGTTATTTTCCGGATATTCCTGAATATGCGGTCTCTGCCATGGCACCATCAAGCGCTCCACCAAGTCAATAGGTATATTGCGCACAGAAATTATGACCGTTTAAAACACTTTTCCGTGAGACGTTGTTGATGTACAGAGTAAAAATGTCCAAAAACACAAAAGATATTGATACTGTTTGGTTTTGTACTCCCTCCTAGCGCCGCTGCATGCGGAGCGACAGGCGATGTCGACCGGGCCTTGATTGCAGGAACTGGATTTTCTACAAGGAGAAACCAGTGACTGGGTCGCCAACTAGTTCTAAATTATGCGAGCCTTCCTGGTGCTATCTGCCGTTTAAACTGAGAAATTCAACCTCGCCAAAGTGCAAGCTGCCGTATTGGTAGGGCAGTGTTTTGGGCCCCGCAGCCACATATTGAGTTTTTAAAGCCGCTCGGTAAATAAAGTGTCTTTATTGCGGGAATGGGTTTTTTAAGTGTACGATCTTCGGTACGCTCGTGGTTCAAGGCGAAACCGTACCTTTTGCAAAATTTCCGACTACCGATTTTGAGTCCCTAACAATTATTATTTACGCTGGTGTTGGGTATGGCCATGGCAATGGCCACCTGGTTACCTTCCCTTGGTCGTACCGCAACGAGCAATGCCGCTGTGAGTACTGTACTCTGACGATCAACTCTGAGTGCCGTCATGGCGTTTCGGGCAGAATATTAGACTGTGTCAACTGTATTTCGCAGACTCATCTAGTCTGCCTTGACATATTCTACAGACGACAGGCCACCCTCGACCCCATGCACAAATCACTCTTTTAAGTGAAGGTGCATCCGCTCAAGTATAGAACTGCGGAAGCAAAAGAAGACGTCAGCCCTACATAAAATCGAATAGAACGCGCACTACTCTTCATTGTGCTGCGTTAGAAAACACTTCACACTGCTCAATATTACTTCTTGCGGCATACAGTACTATAAGTCAATTATTTCAATCTGAAGCTCACCAAATGTCTCTTTGTCTATCTCTCAAACAGTACCGAATCTCATGTGGGGATGCAGCACCTGCCCATTACATAAAAACTACCTAAAAGATTTAATATAATAGCTGACGCCGCAAACCACCCATTGCCACCTTAACAACAAATGATCAAAATTCAACACTGTTTGTGTTGTGTGCACTGATGATATCAAGCTTGGTTACCCTTTTTCATTTTGATGGAGGATGCCAGTAGTTTCAAATAGTTACTTTGCAAACGCGCAATAAAACGTTCATTCGGGTTTGGTGCTTAGGTACAAAATGTTTTTACAAAAGTAGGTACAAAATTAGGTACAAGAATGTTTTTGCGAAAGCGGCAGGGGCTTTTCGATAAAACCATTTTCAGGCACAACCACATGTCGTTTGCAATCAGCCAAGTTGGCTTTTTTAACAGCGAATTGATCAGGTAGTTGACATTTTGTGAACGTTGGCCAACTTCCGTTGCTGGTGTCTCCACTTCACTATGGCCCGCATTAGAGTCCCTCTATACTGCTGTCGTCAGCCGCCTAGGTTAGCTAGTGCCAACGCTCTTTTACACTTTTCATTTTCTCCGAGCTATGATGATTGTGTGGCTCCATCCTTTCCCTCGTTGTCTTTGACCGACTCAAGTGGTAGTACAACCTTCACACTTTCCGCGGCAAAGAATCAGCTAACATCGCTTGCTATCGCAACCGCGTCATGGCAGCGCGCCGGTACACGCATTGTTAGGCTGTAATGCAGAAAGCCCACCGAAAGAGTGCTCCGAAAGCGCGAATAAGCCGGCACGCTTTAGGCGGTACTGTTTCCGGCGGAAGAGTACAGGTGTTCTGGAACCCGCGGAAACGGAACTGGGTGGCGGTACTCTTTAGAAAGGCGATATGTAAAAAAAAATTGTCCTTGGATGTCTCGGAAAGGCTATAGTTCAAACGTACGGGGTAGCTGCGAGAACGAACATCCTGAAGCGCAAGACAGCCAACAACCCTCACTTTTGCCAGTTCCCAGTCAAAGCTAGGGTTTCTTCAAACACGAACCTGGGGCTAAGCTGTAGCACTCGCGGGTGTTTTCTGGGACTGCAGCGTCTCTGACAACGTCCAGACAGCCCACTTTCGCACAAGTCATGGTTTCAAGGTTAGCGAGAGACGCGAGGTTCTCCAGAAGGCTTCTGGTACATAGCCCACCTTGTTCCAGCACCCCAGGTAATCCCGGCTAAAAATGGCATGCTTTATTGCCCGCCGCTTTGCAGGGAGACGGTCTTTGAAGAATTTATCTCGTGCAACCACTCCGACTGCTACATTTAGCACCGCCTTCTAGGGTGTCTTTCGAATAATTCAATAGGCCTGCACAGTGACTGAATGTCGGCGGGACAAAGCCCATTTCTTCTGTGACAAAAATGACCCGTGCATCCAAACAAAAAAAAACGCTACTAGGGAAACAGTAATGCCCAGGTAATGTAGGTATAAGTTTGGGCCCAAAAATAATCCACCGCATATAAAGAGGTTCCGCACTGTCGATATATATGTATACAACAACAGCAGGGCACACAATAGACAGTGTGGAACGTATGCGGACACAGCAAGCGATGATTGGCCACTGCATTTTTATTAAACGTATGAGTGCAGTTTCTAAGGAGCCCAATAGACACTCTTTACTTGCGTTCAAACGTATGCGGCACTGGTTCACACGTACGAAGAACAAATTCAACTTTTTAAACATTAAATGTGGGGCATTCGCATCACAGATCGCCCTTCGGCCAAGCCTCCAATACGCATTCCTAAACAATCACTGCTATCACGCTTACGGAGCATACATCTTTGCAACATTTCTGCTAAGGAAGGCAATGCATGGCTTCATGTGAAGTGTCGGGCAGGAACTGGAGCCTTGCAGAGCTGCTGGATATGCAGTTGGGGCAAGATGGCAGACCACGCCATCGAAGCCCTCTAGATCCCCGCCCGCCCACCACTACCTTTCATAAAGCCGATTCGTGCGAAAGAGGCTAGGCAAAACGTTCTCAAAGATACCGCACTTTGGAACATCATCAGCAAGTTGTAAGGCTTGACTTATCTGGTTGGAGTCAGTCTTGCGCACTGGAAAAAGTGGTAATTGTCAGAAATGTGGCGCGCCTGGTTCCTGAGTATCATAATACTCAGTGCATCGTCGAAGCTGTGGACGTCCCGTGAGTGAGAGGACACAGACAACAGAAGTCGCCCAAAATGCAAATACGTCTGGACTACCTAATGATATTGCAAGTAAAGTTGACATTGCTGTTAACCACTTCAGCTTCCTTGGTACGCCTGATGATGAATTTGTTTAAAAAGAAGTCTGGGCTACCTAATCATATTGCAAGTAAAGTTCACTTTGCTGATTAACTACTTCAGCTTTCTTTTTACGCCTAAAATTGTTTAAAAACGTCTGGACTACCTAATCACATTGCCAGTAAAGGTTACATTGCTACAGCTATCCTGCTGCGCCTAAAATTATTTTAAAAAGTCTGGACTACCTAATCATATAGCAAGTAAAGTTCACGTTGCTGATTAACTACTTCAGCTTACTTGTACGCCTGAAATTGTTTAAAAAAAGTCTGGACTACCTCGTCATATTGCCAGTAAAGTTCACTTTGCTGACAACTACTGCAGCTTTCTTGGTACGCCTAAAATTGTAAAAAAAAACTCTCGATAACCTAATCATATTGCAAGCAAAGTTCACTTTGCTGATAACTACTGCAGCTTTCTTGGTACGCCTAAAATTAAATAAAAAAAAGTCTGCACTACCTAATCATATAGCAAGTAAAGTTCACTTTGCTGATGACTACAGCAGCTTTCTTGTTACGCCTGAAATTGTTTATAGTTTAATAGAGAGGATTGAATCATGAAAGATCGTCCAATCCTTTTGTGGGTGGTTCTTCAAATCCCGAAACGTAAAGAGGCCGTGAAGATGTTACCTTAAAGAGGCCAACCTAAAGAGGCCATGACGACAAAATACAAGTTTGGTGAACTCAAAATGCATCTTTGTACCGACAACCACGATGCCCATTTTGTGAGATAATTTGCAAACTAGGGAAGATGCTAAAAAATGTGCATCAATACATGCGATAAATCGGCCAATCCCACCATGAGCCATGTTATGGATAATTTCAAAGAAAGGCATACGAACAACCATCGTAATCTACGCGAGGATATGTCCTGCAGACCTGCAACAGCCGCAATCAGTGGGTGTTTGTGTGCCTAAAAAATTTCCCGGCGTGACCATTCTTCAACAGACTTCTCCTACCCGCCTCTTGGTTTGGCAGCTGATCCTAAATTAAAAACACCATTGATCTGAACAACGGTCTGAAAGACAGAAACACAGACGCCCGAAGGAAACGTTTATTGGGCTATTGGAAAACAACAGTTTAGAACGTCCCGTGACCTGCGTCAGATAGATAAAGGCAACCATTCATATCATCTTCAGCGTGAAGACACACAAACAGGGCATTGCCTTTATTGCTAGTTTGTTTTTCAAAAGAGTGCGTGGCAGCGGGATGTGCCAGCGTTCCTTATTATTCTTTTGGACAATTTAAATAACCCCTACTTCCTCTGTAAATCTGCACCCATTGTAAACTGCATTGGAGAACAATACAAAGAAACCTTTGAAACATTGACAATTTTCGTCGAAGATTAATTTACTGCATTCCGCTTGAAGTGATGTTGAGCATTGTGAAGCATAGCACACCACTAGACAATGACGAGTAAGCGTTCATTGCTACGTCTCGAATGTAGTAGTTCTTTTCGGAAGCTAGTGTCCTTGTATTTGGCTTATAGTGCGTAGAGTGGAAAGGATGCATGTATACACAGAAGAGGTTCGTAGATGTAAAGTTCCAAAGGGCACCGGTCCTAAGCAATATATTTATGGGATGAGTGAATTGGTCTCCGAAAAAAACCACCGTGTATTTCTTGTAACTGTTGTCCGGTGTCTTTGCAGGCGCGCTGATGTACTCAGTTATCAACGCATGTGCTCAGGGTATATGGTACACGTTTCAGTTCTGCAAAGATAAATTCCGCCGATTTCTAGATTTAATACTGACTATCCACAAAGGGCGCGTGCGCTACATGTGCTGTCAGGGGTCCATCTAAGCACCTAAAACTTTGAGTCGTAACTCTACAAAGTCATAAATCAGAGTATTGTACTATTAAAGCACATGTAAACTTTCAGTGCGCACTCTGCAAAGTGATAAAGCAGGGGGTTTTACTTTTCTGATGTAACATTGTCTTATTGAAACATGTGATCTTTCATGGCTGGCAGCGCTATAAGCAGTTGTAGAAGTTAGGGAAATCTGGACACCCTGATAACATAAATTGTACGGCCAGTGAAAAGCTCGCCAGGGTTGGCAGGAGTGGAGTATTTTGTTAGCTCGAGCTTTTCCGTATATGCGAACGTAGTTACTCTGAAACACAATTGAGGATATGTTTTTATATCTATTCTTGGGTGAGTTTGCACGTGCGCAATCAACACGTTTGTTTATATAATTGACTTAACAATCTCACGCTTTAAAATGGCAATTCGAACACGAAAAAGTGCAATACGCTTCTGACGTGGATAAGGTGCTACCCGAGCTTGTAGTCTATGAGCTGCAAACAAAGAAGTAGTGCCTGTTTTGGAATTGTCACTGAAAAATCCGCACAGACCACTTTTTTCTTTTTGAGAATGCCGCAGAATTACACTCATGGTGACAGTGTACTTCTTAATTTGCAGAAAAGGTAGGTGGCATAACACAGGGCAGATATACTATGGTTGTTCCAGACCACTAATAGATGAGTTGTACAAATTCCTATAGGAGATAGCAGTCAGTAGCCTCATTCTTATTTTATAACCCTAAATGAACAATAAATTTTCCAATCCTTCTGTTGCGTGCAGCGCAGGATTTAGTATTTGAGAGACATGGGGTATAGCCACATATCCAGTAGAATAGGCTGTTCCACGTTGATAGGGTGTTAGATTTATTTCCATTGTTTCTGAACCAAAAATTAGAGAAAGGTAAAAGCTCGAATGGCAAATGCTGTGGCGTTTTATTCCCCGACGGTCGCTTCTGCTCGTCACTCATCTGACTGCATCAGAGCGGCGTCAAAACAGCACAAGATGAGAGGGCACGCGATAGAAGAGCACCGACACAACAGCATAGCTTTAAAAGGGCACGAGACACAAAATCACGTGGCAGAAGGGCACGGTTTCAAAAGCGCACGCGCCAGAAGAGCACAGCGTCAAAACAGCGCAGTGACACAAGAGCATGATTTTATGGAATGCGTAACTTTGCAATTGCTTATATTTTAACGCGTATACAAACATTATAGAGGGCGCAAATAGCTCTGTATTAGTTTCTTTTCCAGTTTTGTTACTGTTTCTCGGAAAACCTTTTCCTGCTTTCATCATTAGACCATGTAGGATATTTAAAATGAAAGCGGCGAACGCCAAGGCTGTAACTTCGTAAAACTATTGAGACACCACGAAACTATTTGGGGTGTCTTACGACAAATGGTTTAAATGGTTTTAAGGTGGTTTAAAATGAAGGTTGATCAATACAAAAGGATCGAAGTATCATCCGCAATAAAGAATCGCAGAAAACATGGTTTCAAAATACTTACGCAATTAATATTTCGCTATTTTTAATCATTTATTTATTGTTATTTTCCAGGCTTTTTTTTCAGTCTCTTTATTGCAGCATATGTGAAAGATGGACACTTTTTATCTGATAAAGTAATTTTTGTAAGTTTGTTCTATATATTCTTGGGTGTTAAAACGTAATTGGGTGACTGTCTCCAGTTACACTGTTATAAGATTCAATGTATCAGCTCCAACAATATTGCATTTGTTTTGACTTAGTCTGCGCGCATGCTCTTTTAGTACCTGTGAAAGTTTCCGTAGGGTCTTCGTGACAGGAAAGCCGATATGAGAAGGGGGTAAGGAGTGTAGGTGGCGGCGGAAGAGGTCGAGGGAAATTAATGAGACGCTATTGTACTGGACACTCTAGACACGCACAACTTCCCGTGCTGGCAATGTGGTGTCCCGGTAATCGCGTTGACGAGGTCTACCGGCTGGTGAACGTTTTAGACAAGCCCCTGCGTTTTATTGTACGACTCTGACAAAATGCGATGCGGCGACCACCACGCAGGCCCTAAATGTAGGGTTAGCCGTGGTGACGGGGTGGCTTCCTGGGCAAGCTAGCTATGTCGCTCAAGCTCGCGCACACCATAGCCGCCACAGGGACCCGTGCGGCGTTCACAAGCCCGTGGCCGTGCGTTCGTACTGGCCTTCCGCTCCCGACCATGGCTTCCACGGCGATGACCGTTGAAGTTGAAGGCACCCAAATACCCCCGGAATCGTACAACCCCAGCAAATGGACCCTTATACGAATACGACAGCAAGCCCACCAAGTGACGCCGGCGACGGGCACCTTGCCTTCTTCTAGCCCAGTACTTCAAAGCAACACCGTGGGAAAACAAGACATGCCCGCAAAATACCGCTCCTAACTCCACTCCCGGCAACGGATATTAAAATGATTCTCCGACCTCGTCGAGGTCTTAATAATATCTCCAAGACCTCCACTCTAACGATCGCCACCGTCATTAAACAACAAACTGGCTTGGACATGAAATACACAAGCCAGCTGCGACTTCCCAAAAAAGCCAACTTCATGGTCGTCGGCACCACTGCTGAGGGGACAGCATCACAGTACGCCGCCCTCCAACGTCTTCGGCTGGCTGACTGCACCTACCCCTTGGCCACACACATTCCGGCACCATCAAACAGATCTTCAGGTATCGTATTTCACCTCCACACCCAAGAGACGTCCGACGAGATCACCACACAACTGACCCATTACAACCCCCTTTCAAGGTGTTAGATGAACGCCGCATGGGCACCACCTTTCTTGTTCAGATCTTGTTTGCTGAGCCCAGGGTGCCCTACTTGGTCAGGTAGCGAATGACACGACCCACCGATGCAAGTCACTGCGCCGGAAAGTGGAAACTTGTGCCCTGTGCTGGAGCACTGGATACAGGCAGGATGTCTGCCCGCCGCGAAACCCCCAACTGGTGCCCAATGTGCGGTACTCCTGACGCCACTCTGACACACGCATGTGCTCCCAAATGCATTTTCTGCGATGGAGCACACGTCACGGGCTCTCCGGACGGCCCTCGACGTTTCCGTCAAAAACCCAAACCAACGTATGCACAAATGTTGCAACGGCAAAGCCCAAAGGACCAACACCAGCCAGATCAACCCCCCTCGAGTCATCCTCAACATGCCAGGATCCCCAGGAACTACCAACGACCGCGCTCTCCACCGAATCAACACCGCACCCAAACCAACCATCAGGAGCAGCCAGAACCACCAATCGTAGAGTCACGCTCCCACCTCTCTACCTCAAACGGACCTAGAATGCATCAGTCAGGACCCTCTCGCCAGCCAGTGAACCTCTCAAAGGTGAGTGGCCCAAGTGCATCCAATCCAGTGGTCACTCAAACCCCCCGTCCCATCAGCACCCGCCTCCCAACTTCCCCCTGCTGTACTCCAAGAAATGCAGGTCATGAGCGCCGAGCTCACGGAAATGAGAGCTGAAAATGCCTCCCTAAGAAAAACCCTGGCTGAGCTTCGCACTCCCGAGCCCAATGCAGTACCCCCTCCTAGGCAAAAAGCCCAATTCCCTCCTGAGCACGCTGGAAATACGACCCCTTGGAAAGAGAGGTTTACCCGTCTCGAGCACCTTAATATGGAGCAAGCTCAAACTATCCAAAACCTCTTGTAGAGCGAAGCTACAATGCAATCTCACGTGGAATTCATAAAGCAAGGGGTGTTCATGCACTTCCGTGCTACAGCTGCACAGACGAACGCCCCTCCTCTGTCAACTGCTCAAACTTTCGACATAACTGATAATTGTTCACCTTAAAGAGATTTTGGTTTGGCAGTGGAACTGTCATGTTTTCGCAGAAAGACAGCCCCTGGAATGCCTCCTCGAGTCCAAAAACGAACATCCCCGCATTATCACCATAAAAGACCAGCCGGTCGGGTAATGTGTGTGGGTATACCACTCATCAACATGCCAATGGCACAGCCATTCTTTTGCAGCACAACATCAAAGCACAACCGGGCAGCCATGCTGACAGCCCTATCCCTCACGACTTCTTAACTATCTTCCTCGCCAACAGCACTCAACCGCCAATTTACATACAAAACATCTACAGTAAAATTGCCCAACATCGCCACAACTTCAAGCCCCTTTTTAAAGCCGCCAAAGCTCATGCTGCGTAGCACCCCCTCTTTATAACTGGTAACATCAATGCTCCCCACAAAGCCTGGGGCTATCCACGTGATACTAAGAAAGGAAGTCACATCAAGGAGCTCCTCCAAACTCAGCATTTCACTCTAGAGTCACCTCCTGACCAGCCAACAAGAGAAGGAAATAGCGTCCAAAGGACACTACACCGGACTTCACGATCACCTGTGACGCAGGGCCAACCACCTGGCAGCGTCTAGACCATACACTAGGCAGCGATGTCCCCATTATACCGTTGCAAGCTTCTAACAAACCCCCTAACCCCCCACGCAAACACCAAACTTATATAACCGATTGGGCTGCCCTCCTAAAAATTTTGTGCTTCTACTAACTCCAATGACCCACCAATTCCACTTCTAGCACAGTGAATACAACTTCTCCCCTATGTTCATACGCATTATGTTCAAATCCCCTAGACCCAGCCATACCATCTCCCCAAGTACACGCCACACCACACGACACGTGGGAAACTCTTGGAAGCCTTAAACATTTTTGGCGTGAGCAAAGTTATAACAGGCGACTCCAAGCCCGTGTTGCCCACCTCGTAAAGCCCATGGACACCCACTCCCAAACACAGGTCCAGGCAGCCTCGGACACTGTATGCGACAGCATTCGAAACGGCCTCTACATGAACCACACGTGGGCTCTCCTAAGACACCTGATGGATCCCAGTTCCTCTCGAACTCTCCAAGATACTCATGTAACGCAACTAGCCGGACAATTCACCGACTTCAATCACACCTGGCCCCATTCACTAACCCAGCAGTATGTTCAAGTAGGCTCATCTGAACCACTGCCTAAATACACTAACCACCAGTACCAAACCCTTTGATCTACCAATCTTCGAAGCGGACGTGACAGGAGTCCTACATAACCTCCGACTGCAGTCAGCTCCCGGTAGTGGCCGCATTACCTCAGATAATTCCCCCTAATTATATAATCCTTCAATAAAATTTCTGACCGATCTGTTTAACGCTTACTCGGAAGCAGGCACCCTCCTACCGCCCCCCGAGTTTACTCAAGCAGAGGTCACTCTTATCCCTAAACAAGAAAAACCTCACTCCCAAACACCCACATTAACCTTCGGCCTATATCGCTAACTTTCTGCTTAGGAAAACCGACGGAGTGAACAGCACTTGCCCGGCTCAATAACTACATTCAGGAAAAACACTTACTTTCCCCACACATTTGTGGATGTTGTGCAGGCCTTGCGGCTAATGAAGTACACCTGCGCGTGTACACGCATCTCCTGCAGCAACCGCACAAACAGGGCTATTCGGCCATCTTAGCCGTAGACTTACAAAAAGCATTTGATCAGGTAACTCATCAAGCTATACATCGAGGCCTTGCCAGCATAGCTACCGGTGATCGTACGTATAATTATGTAAAGGCTTTCCTCTGAAGTCGGACGGCACGCTACAAATTCAGTTATCTCCAATCCCCCACCTACCAACACCCGTCCCTCGGAACACCACAAGGTTCAGTCCTCTCCCCCTCCTCTTTAATCTCGCTGTCTCCCATCTTCGCCCCATATTGGACAAAATCCCTCGGCTATTCTATAGTTTGTACGCTGATGACATCACCCTTTGGGTAACTGGGGGCAGCGACGAGAATATAGAAGCCAAACTTCAAGCAGGAGTCTCAGCGGTACAACAGGCAGCACAAAAAGCAGGTTTAACATGCTCACCATCAAATTGCGAACTTCTAATGCTATCATCACACGCCACCACCCCTAAAAAAGCACCAAGCATGCATGTATATCTCGATAATGTTGCTATACCAACTGTGAGTCGCATAAACATACTCGGCCTAGTCATCCAATCTAATCGCCGAAACACATCGGTCCTACACACCCTTTCCTCACGCGTAACCCAAATATTAGGCCTCTTGAGGCGCATAACTGCTAGGGGCCATGTCCCGACAGAGAAGAACCGCTGCCGATTTATCCTGGCACTTCTACTGAGCCACATTACCTACACCCTCCCATATCTGTTCGTTTCTACCACGGAAGTTGCCAAAGTAGATGGACTCATCGTACGGCCTACACAGCTGCTCTCGGCTTTCCTACTCACGCATCCACTGCCAAACTACAGGCCTCCGGCATCTATAACTCCCTGGACGAATTATTTGAAGCCCACCGTACGGCCCAGATATATCGCCTGGCTAAACACACAACTGGCCAACTCTTACTTAAGGGGCCGCAAATACATACACCTTTTACATCAACCCCCGAGGCTCGCATTCCACCGAACTATAGAGATAACATAACAATCCGGCTACTCCCCCGTTATATGAACCCTACTCATCATACTAACCGACGAGCTGCTCGAGCACGTGCCCTCGTTTCCACTTTTTCCCCTCGCCAAAGACCTTCTACGTAGATGCTGCAGCACACAGGCACAAGCCGCCCTTCACTGTAGCTGTCGTCTCCTCGCCGAGTACTACTCCTCCCACGTCTATTACAATTCCCACCAAAACCTCACATGTTGCGGAAGAGGTGGCCATAGCCCTGGCTCTCGCACATCGGCCTCTCCATGATCAAATATTATCTAATTTAAAAACGGCCATCAAACATTTTTGCTAGCGGCAGTATCTCCACGTTAGCCTGCAAAATTGTGCTTCAAATTTCAGCCCCCCAGCGTCCTCCTGAACTCCTCTGGTTAACGCAATATACGGGACTAGACGGCGCGGAGTGGCCTAGTAAGGCGGCACGAGCACTCGTCACCCGTGCGCCTGACGAGACCACTTCCCGTCAAGGAGTTTACTCCGCCAAGGACTACCTCACCACTTACAGGGAGGTTACAGATTACTACTGCCTCTCTCGAAAAATGCTGCCTCCGGGTCACCCATCCCGACCCCCTCTGAGAAACGGCTGTGGCGCCTCCTCCAAACGGAATCACTCCCCAACCGAGCCCTCCTTCATCACATTTACCCATTCGCCTACCCCTCTCCGCTCTGCTCTCATTGCGGCGCTAAATCCACAGTGCAACACCACATGTGGGTCTGCTCCTCTGACCCCCACCCCACCATAACTTTCCCTGACCTCTGGATGGAGGCCCTGCGCTGCTCGGACGAAGACTCAAGCGCCAACTGGTCACCCGAGCACAAGCCGGGGTGGCGGCCCTTCGGGCAGCCAAGGCGGCCCCTTAGGCCAGTGGTGTAAATAAGTTTTTATCTCTCTCTCTATCTCTCACGTGCTCGCCTCGGTTCGCAGGGTAAAGGTCGAGGAACCGAAATTCTAGGGAAGGAGATCCGCGCGCCCCGTCGGGCCAGTGACGGTCGTCATTGCATTGACTTGGGTCATGTTGTTTGTTCTTTTGGATGGGAAAATCCTGATGCTGTGGGACAATGGGAGTGTAGACGAATACGTTAAACAGAGAGGTCAGCCGGCGTGAGCCGATTGCTGGCTGGTTGCCATAGAGTAGTTAACGTCGACTGCATGCGTTTTCGTTGGGCAATATACGGAAACCAAGTGCTAATAACCCAGTCATGACACAAGCAGTCATGATATAATGAGCCGGAGTGTTCAATCTCGTCTGTATCGTCAGTGGAGCTGAAAAGAGCCCCAGAGTACCTCATGGATGGTCACGGAATGCGCACAAAAAAAGAACGTGACTGATATGATGCGAGTAAATCGACACAGATTCTGCTTGAGCAGGCGAACATTGGTATGTCGTACCCGCTAATTAACATGATGAAAATGGCGGGAAAACATGCAAGAACGTGGCCCTCCAGTCGGTATCTGCGCATTTCAGTGCAGGACATTTCTGTGCAGGACATATCGGTGCGGACATTTCGGTGCATGGACGTTGCACTGGGTGCACCACACACGACCCCAACGCCCTTTGCCTGTCTCAGAATCCCACTATAAAAAAATCCCTGCTCTCAAATACACAGGTCGGTGTTTGCCCCCACCCGTGTAACCTCGACTGCGCCCTCTCGTCAGTGAAAATGAGTGGGGGTCGGTTTTTGTTGCTTCCAAGTGGAACAAAAGGGCAATGCCATGCCATCACTGTGCGGGACTATACAATGGCCTCCCCCCTTCCCGGACATAACCGCAACAAAGGGGTATTAGTGGACATGCGCGGGGACGTACCATCCTTGCACGTTCTTTCAAAAAGATCCGTTCTAGCGTTAATAAATGAGCTATCAGTACCCCCACTTTATGCACCCGTAAGCGTCTGTGCGCCATTTTGTATTTGGCTTGCAGTGTTGCCATCTCTCCTAACGAAACCGCAGGCGGTTGTGACGGGTCGAGTGTGACCGGCCGCTCTAGGGGCCAGCGGCAGAGAGAGAGAGAGAGAGAGAGAGAGTGGAGAGGCGCCTAGTAACAAAATGAATGTGCCCATACGTAAACAAATATCCCGTGTGGCCGACAGGCCAACGAAACTCCTGGCGGCACATAGGAATAAGAGAAAAGAGTGCCGATACTCTAAGAGTTTAGTGACGCTAGTTCGTTCATCCCCCACGACAGTAACCCAGACTGGGAAAACAGCTAGCGACAACAGTGTTTCCAAAGCCACTTTATAGTGACAACGCAGCCTACATAAAACGTCCTATATGATTTTCTGAATTTGGGGGCATTTGAATGAATCTAAAGCTCCTTTCTTTTTAAAGTGAGAGTTGCGCTTATTTTGAGCGAATTTGATTAAGAATGCATTGTACCGTAGTAAACACCGGGTAATTGTCTTAGCGGATTTTCTTGCCTTAACAAAGAACGAATATAAAAGAACGAATTCGTTTAAATAAAAAAATACGTGAAAAAGAATTAATTCAGTTCGCGGCATAACAGGGGTTCCATAAACAAAGTTAAAAACAAAAATTTTACAACAGCTGAATTTCTAAAATAGCTGGCAGAAATCAAACACGGCATCGATCTCAAACGACAATCACTTCGCAAGATTGTTGTTCATAACTGACGTTATGCGGAAACAAAAATATAACGGCTGTTTCGAACAAACAAGCACCCGATTATTTGGTCACCGAAAAACTTGTTCGCCGAAATGTTTGTGCACCGAAATGTCGTGTACACTGATATGTTCGTATACCGATATGTCTGTGCACAGAATTGTCCTTCACTGGAATCCGGACATTTCGGTGCAGCATGTTTCGGTGTTGACACTTCGATGCACGGACATTCCATTCCTGTGCGCGGACACTTCCCAGTCGCGTCTGGCCGTGGTATAGTACCGGCGCACGTGTGGGGCGAGAAAATCAACACGGCCACTGTTTGAGCGGGCGAGCATGCCTCTGTCATACCCGAGAATTGAAGTGTTGAAAAAAAAAGAATTAAGCGAACACAGGCCTCAAACGCCTGCGTACTTCGCTTGTCGTGTGGTAGAGGGCAGCCGTCGTTGGATGATACAGCCGATAGGACTGCAGGGGCTGGGGTTGTTCGGTCCGACCAGACGCCGCCTGGCAGAGACATGGCCCTGGCCCGCAGCGAAAGCGAGAAAACACTAAAATAAAAGTCCGAGTCCGGTCCGGTCCGGCGCGAGCCCCGCACAATCCTCAAATATGAGCCTGAGCCCGAGCCCTCACCCTGTTTTTTAGAGATCAGCGCGAGTCCACCAGATTCCAAACATGAGCCCTGATATTTGGGCGTTTTAACCTAAAATCAGCATGGCGTGGGAATACTGAATTTACATTCGGTTAATACTTCGACCTATATTTGCACAACATAAATATTCTGACTCAGAAAATGTATGTTTACAGAAAATGTCGGTAAATAGACCATCACATTTGCGACAGTCTTCAAACTGAAGGCATACTCAGGTTCGTTTAAATAATGTTGAGAAAAGTGGGTTTTTTTAGTTACGCATTTCTTGACAGATATTCCAACTTTCGTTATCTCATTGATTTCGTTTGCACAGAACTCTCTTTTCTACTTTTTTTTGACACTAGCACACACTGCCGAGAGCTAGCCTAACTTGTACTTCTCTCAGTTTAATTCCGTAAGGTTTTATGTCGGTTTTTAGTCGCTGTCTATCCAAGTAGAGCCAAGTTCCTCCCATGCTCACAAAGTTTTCTACTCGAAAAGGCGCTTTTATTGGCAAAAATGAATGTGTGTAAAAGCTGTAAGAAAGACCCAAGGGTACATTAGCTTATGTTTGGTGGTATGGTCTGCACAAAGTGGAAAGTCCACGTCATGTTTGTTATTTTTTTATTCAAAATACAGATGAAAAACGCAATCATGTACAGGGGGGATTAAAAGAAATGCGAACGAAGCGCACAGCCTCCGACGCATGCTGCACCGTCTGGCTGCAAAGGCAGTAAACTGCGCCAATGCGCACTCCTTCGAGGGCGTTTGAGAGTGTGGCCTACATTATTGAAAATCCTTTATCGAGAGGCTACGCCGGTCGTTTATTTTGAGGCGGCTTTTCACGCTGCGTCGCCACTGGGCAGAATGATTACTGAAGAACATCCTGCTAGATGCAATCAGCCCGCGGCGCACTAGGCTCCCGAATGCAGTAGATAACAGGATGCTCATTGGCGACAGAGCATAACAAGACACTTTAAAATAAATGACCGGCGTTCCTTCTTTATCAAGCATTTCCCCTACCAGTAGGCCACACTCTCAAACGCTCTGAAAGAACTTCGCATGCTCGCAGTTTGCTGACAGTGCAGCCAGACGGTGCGGCATGCGGTGGAGGCTGTGTCCTCCGTTGTTCGTATTTCTTTTATTCCCCCTTTACTGTACTACCAGGGTGCCCTCGTTTTTCTGTCCTATTCTCTCCCACTATGCTGACGGAGCCCATACGTTTTCTTCGGTTTGCTTGAAGGCTTTCTAAGTGAAACACGCCATTTTGCTAATTTTTAACAGCGTCACGGTGACAGCACTTCGCTTTTTTTGCTTTTATTTCTGTAAACGATCAATGAGCCGAGTTTTTGTAACCAACATTCTAAATTTATGGCATACGACTGCCGAGACTTATGGTCTCCCCGGGCCGGCTCGACACGAAAATGTTTTTGTTCCAACGCGAGCCCGGCACAGGCCCGAGAAAATGCGTGCTAGGTGGCCAGAACCCGCCCTGTGGGCTGCGCTGGGCTCAGAATTTCAGGCTGGCACGGGCCCGTGCCATGCACTAACTAGAGCACTGCAGGGGCCGCAATTTCGAGGCCTGGCCCCAACTTGTCCGTTAGAGACATGGGCCAGGCTGGCTGTCGCACAGGCTGTCGCACAGGTTATCGACCGTTGAAGGCAGCGCCGGTACGCCTTGATATGTATGAGCTGGCGCCGAAAAAAGGGTGGGGATTTAGGCGTCGTGGTAACACCAGCAACTCTTGGAAACACAGTTGGCACTTCCAGTACCCAGTTTTCCAGGGACGACCGTAAAGGGAGATCGAAGGATGATGCGGTTCCGAGGTTCAATTGGATGTGCACAGGTTTGCGTTCTACAGTTGGTGATCAGGACTGTGACTAAGCCTGAAGGAACGAGATGGCCGAGTTTGGATCCCAATTTGGCGGGAAGTGGACAGCTACGGCGGCGGCCTATTTTCCGGCTGCTTCCGCTGCTCCGTGGTGCTCGTTGTGGCTGCACATGGCTCTACACTGAAAACCGTCGAATGATCTTCTCCACAAACATGTAGGACACAAAAAGGCCTGGGCTTAGACTTCAATGCGCCGCAGTAGTTCTTTCCCAATACCGCTCTGGTGAGGCAGGATAACAAATAAAGTAAGAAAGCAATGTTATAGACAAGCTTTTACCGAATGTACATGTGGTACATTGTTTTAGCCCGTTAAAATGATTGTACCAATGGCACGTTCAGGTACAGTGTCTACATTGATGGAATGATATGCCAACAATTTTTGCTAAAAATCGACGGCACCACTAGAACACGTTTGAGCTTATCCATAACCTGTTTTAATTCCATCTCTAGAGGAAGTACACTGTTTAGACGTGGTTGTTGGAGAGATTATCCCAATTATTTATTTGGTATGCGGCAACTCATAGGCATCAACAAGATTTTTCACAGAGCGCTGTCGTATTTTCTTGTGATTTTTTCTTTCAGATATCTACGTTTGTCTGCAACTGAAGTGTGTGTGATGATATATTTTCGTTGGGGCAGTTACCACGTGATAGGATTTTTTTTAGTCTGCTTCGTTGGCTTCGACGTCGCCGCCTGTTCCTTGTGCTGCGACACAGGCTCATAGGATACGATGTCCACGTCCTGTCAGATGTCCCGGGTATGCCTGACGGATCGCGTTCTCGGGATCTGACACCCTATCGGGTTATTTGTGCATAAGCCGCCACGTCCCAGGCCGTCAGGTGATTCATAGTTGCAAGAAGCACTACTGCCACAGTGGCATCGGTTGCTGGTCCACCCGTGCCATTTTCTCCATGCTTTCAGTTAGACTGCGGCTGGAGGGCCAGAAACAAAGGGAGCGGCAGCGCAGTCGACAGAAACCTGTAACCACCGGTCAGCATGTAGTGTGGTGGTGGGTTGGGCTGTTGAAAGTAATTATTTGGATAGTGTTGGCAGAAAAAACTCCCTATTCGGAGCATTGTTTCACTGCTAGAACAAGCACCCCCCGGCCCACTCGCTTGTGAATTGCATCGCCGTGCGTAGCCAGAGAACAAAGGGGAAAACACTCTAGGTGATTGTTGTGCTTATAATTTTTCCCGTGATGAAACTTATAATATGTGCGAGAGGGTGCCTGGTGTAGTTCCTGCGAATGGGGTGGGGAGGGAAGGTTTTTTTATTGCAGGTTTTGTATTTGAGAGTTTTCTTGGCAGTTGGCGAAGGTGAGACAGCCCTAAGGAGTTGGAACTTTTCCCGAATTGGTGGCAGCTAAAACCAGGCCGCGAATTTTCGATTCATGGTCGGATGGTTCACAGAAGAAAACAAGCATTTATGTTCTCTGAAGCCATGGAGCGGTTGACTGCAAGCATGTAAAATTTGCCAGAAAGTTGGTTGTTTTCTCGTTGCATTCTGATCTACGCTACCGAGGTTACATCCCGATCGTTCAGGATATCCAGCAAGGCGGCATGCATCTGGGGGATCAGATCTGGCTCAGAGGTCACACTGCGAGCGTGGAAGGCTGTGATAGGGTATGACTTTAACGAACACATCGAACGTGCGAGTTTGGCCCGTGAGCTTGAAGGCACCTTCTCGGTATGTGCCTCGGGAATGACCTCTCCGGTTCTTTCTTTAATGTGTGTGATTTCCGATGATCGCCTGGAGACATTTTCACACCAAAACCAGAGATTGCAGGCGATATTTTGTGTTGTACCTAAACAATCAAAGGCAATCAAGTGATAGTTTTTGTCCGTGTTAAGCAGCTCATTCTTCACCGTGAAGACACAAAACCGTTCCGGCCCCATTTCAGATATGGGTCGGGTGTTTTGAAGGTGGTTCAATTTCTCTGTGGGGCATAGAAAACAAAAAGCGAACGCGTGGCACATAATTTCTTTGGTGCCTGACACCGTCGCGGAGCGCCGTTCCTGATGGGCTGCCACACAGCCCATCGCCCGCAGTTAGGGCAGGCCTGCGACGGCCACCATTTGATACTTTTGTCTCTCCGCCTATCAACACATCTGATGATGATGGTTGGAGTTAAGTGGCGCAAGGCCAACGAGGGCAAAAAGCGCCAGAGAAGTTATTTATTTAAAAGAAGTGATTACCACAAAAGGTAGGTATAAAACGTGTAAACCGGACATTGTCAGGACAAAAAACGTTCTTAAAATCGGACATAAAACGTATAAACCGGACAATGGTGATGACTGATGTATAGGGCGAGATTTGGTTATGCATGATAGGAAATGAGGTTTAAAAACTTAACGTCTGACAAATACGTAAACACGCGTTACACAGAAACCATGGTATCGTCACCCAGAAACAACGATGGGTGTAGGGGAATATCTTTTCTGTAGAGTTCTCTGAAGTGTTTGTGTCGTGTAGTGTCAAGTGCCTTGCTTTGTATGAGTATGCGGACTACAGATAGGCCCTCCCCACACCTGCTATACAGGGGTCTTGGAGATCCCGTGAGCAGGTGCAAGTGCGTTACATGTGTATGGCCTATCCGTAATCTAGCTACGGTAACTTCAATGTGCCTGTTGTGTGAGTCAGTAGTTTATTGTCCCAAGTGTGGGTTTATGACGTGTAGTTTGTTGTGTCTTTTCGCTCCAGTCTGTTTGCGAAGTTTTACGGAGTTGCTGTCGCATGTGTGACTTGAGGTATGTGTAAAGTAGTGATGTTATGTTTACTGTGTTTCGAAGGGCAGCATTGGTGACCGTTTCATCCCCCAGTTGATTTCCGCCAATACCAGAGTGGCCTGGCACCCAACACACAGTCACCTCAAGGTTTGAAGAATACGCCACCATACGTGATTTCAGGACAGGGTTAACTACATGGTTTCTCGAGGACTTTCTGGATGACAATGCATGGACGACGCTTAGCGAATCTGTATATATGACGGATTTAGGAATATGATGTTACACTATCTGACTTACAACCAGAAAAATGCCTTTTGCTTCTGCCGTAAAAATACTTGTATTAACAATCATGGTTGTATATTTTCAAAATTGGGTCCATACGCTGCACAAGACACCGCAGTGAACGTTTTAGATGCATCGCTGAATACCTCTGCAGCCCTTTGTTTATCCTGCAGATACATGAAATGCTGCAAAATCCCACTTCTTGGTGTCGTGTGGTTATTGTATCTTATGAAAGACAGATCACATGATACAGTACGGAGATGCCATGGCGCTGCAAGATAAGTAAGGGATGATTTGAATGTGTCTAAGGAGACCTCATGAATAGTCACCTCGTCTCTCACTCTCTGCGAGAAGGGAACGGAAATTGATGGGCGGTTAAAAAGAGTTTAGTTGTGGACGTATCAATAAAATCCGGTATAAAGGGATGGTTATTCATTGATGAGATTTTGGAGCCATATAGAAGATCAACATAAATTCGCTGGTACGCTAAGCACCATTTATCGCACTCATCAGAGAGATTGTGGACCGGACGGAACGCCCCACAAGACAGCCGGAGCCCCAAGTGAAGCACTGGGTCAAACATTCTAATTGCTGTTTTTGTGGCTGACCCATTCACAACACTTCCGTAGTCCAACCGTGACCCCAGCAACGCGGCATAAAGTCGAAGCAAAAGTTGTTTGTGTGCACCGTATGATTGGTGAGATAGCTCTTTTAGAACATTCATTGTTTTGAGGAATTTTTGTTTGAGTCGTTTTATGTGAGGGTTGAATGAGTTTCTCGTCAAACACCACACCCAAAAACTTGTGTTCTCTTTTTACTGGAATCGAGTCACCAAAAAGTTTTACGTCGGAATCGGGCAGGACGCCCCGCCTTTTTGAGAATACAACGCACGTACTTTTAGAAGTATTAAGTTTAAATCAATTTTCATCTGCCCAGCGGGAACGTTTGTTTACCCCCAGCTGCACCTGACGTTCAAAAAAGAATGTGTTACATGATTTGAAAGATCTACATCAAAACCTGATCTGCATACATAGAGCAGGTTATGGTTGGCGGCAGTGCCTTTCGGAGAGAGTTCATCTTCACTATAAACAAGACGAAGCTCAATCCGCCACCTTGAGGCACGCAATTCTCCTGCACGTGAACGTTTGAAAGTGCCGAACCGACTCTTACACGAAATGTTCGTTCAGACAGGTGACTGGAAAGAGTATTCAGCATGTTACCTGTTACACCATAGGAATTTAGGTCTGCAAGAATGTCATAACGCCATGCCGTATCATAAGCTTTCTCGATATCAAAAAATACGGTCATGCTCTACTGTTTGTGTATAAAGGCATCCTTAATGTAAGGTTCCAGTGCAACTAATTGATCGTTTGTGGATCACCCTGCCCGGAAGCCTGCCTGGACGCGCTCGAGAAGACCATTGTACTCAAGAAAGTGCACGAGCCTACGGTTTATCATCTTCTAGAGGAGCTTGCACAGGCAGCTTGTCAAAGCAATGGGCCGGTACCTGGCTGGAAAGGAATATTCCTTCCCTTCCTTCAGGAAAGCCACTACTATGGCCTCCCTCCAAGTGCGAGGAATGTACCCCGAAAGCCATATGTTATTGTATAGATGTAGAAGTGTTTCAAGGGTGTGTGAGTGTAGGTGTTATGTGATTTTGTCTGCACCTGGCGCTGAAAGCTTACATGTTGTCAGGGCTGCCTTCAGCTCATGAGTTAAAAAAGGAGAATTTTAAGAAGTGCGCGACCTGTTGCTATCACGCAGTAACTTCTCCGCAGATGTTTGGTGTTTCATGAAAGTGTTTGTGTAATGCGCTGAACTGGACACGTGTTGGAAGTGTTGTGCAAGTGTGTTAGCCTGGTCTTCCAGTGTGTCCCCTGTTGTAGTAACCAGGAGAGGCTGCGTCTCTGTTGCCCGTTTAGTTAGCGTATTCGGGTCCAGACTTTGCGAGAGTTAGTGTAAGAGTTTATGGATGTTACGAATGAACGCCAAGTGTTTCGTTTTGCATCACGGCGCACACGTTTTCCCATCGCCTTAGGCCATGTGAACAGTAAAAGGTTTCCCGATGTGGGTTACCGGCGCAGGATACCCCACGCCTGGTTCTGGGCCTCTCGCGCCTGCCTAGAGTCATCATTCCACCACGGCCTGTTCTGGTTGCGCAAGGCACCATTGGCGTGAAAATGGACATTTCAGCGGAGTCGAGGATGTGCGCCGTGAGGAGTTCGGTGGCTTCTTCAACGTGTAGGTTTCCTATGGATGTGTGGTGTAGTCTGGATGTCTCGGTAAATGTATTCCAGTTAGCTCGTGCTTCATTGAACCTATTATAGGAAGATGAACTGCATGGGCCTTTACCTATGTATGTTAGCAAGGTGGGGAATTGGTCACTGACATATGGGTCAGTGCCCACACCCCACTCGAGAAGAGGAAAAAGAACTACAGAGTCAATAGCCAAGTCAAGATAGGAGTACGTGTTGTGTCCTATGTTATGATTTGTAGGCTGTTCACTTTTGAAAAGGCACGCTGCAGAGGATGTAAGAAACCTCTCTATCAGGCGACCCCAAGCATCCGTACGAGAAGAGCCCCATAGAGAATTGTGAGCATTAAGGTCGCCTGTAAAGATGTATGGTTCGGGCAGCTGGTCAACCAACGCCTCGAAATCAGAGCTCGAAAGTGGAAGACAAAGATGAATATATATGGAGCATACCGTTATCAACCTAATAAATATTATTGTTCGAATTGCTACAGCCTCAAGGACAGTGCTCAGAGTGACAGGGTGGGAGGCTAAAGGTTTCCGGGCAATTCTGGCCACACCACTATAAGAGTGTGTGCAGCCATTCCTGTCTTTTCTGAAGATGACGTAACCATTCAAGAAATTTCTGTGCTTGGAATTCAAATGTGTTTCTTGAACACACATTACACTTGGCTGATTAGCATGGAGTATTTCGTATACATCGTTAAGATTTTTAAGAAGACCTCTACAGTTATATTGAATTATGTTTTCTCTTCCCATTATTTAGTGTGAGAGCTACTTGAGTGTGTATGTTTGTTTGTGTTGTCTTTCGGGGCTGTGACTCTCGTTGTTTTTGACTTGTCGGGAGGCTTTGGCGTCGGGACGCGTTTCTCTCGGTGCACCGCAAACAGGAATGGTTTGACGTCTATTTCATCCTCGGATGTCCTCGGAACACCTGAGGAATCAGGCTCCTTGAACCGCGGCCCCTTTGGGCCACGCTTTTCCTTGCCTGCAATCGACGTAGTTTCAAAAACGCCTCTGGTGGCGCAAGCGGTGCGGTGGGGGTGGGAGCTGCCGCTGGCTCCCCCATTTTCATCTCCGTGCCCTCGTATGTGGTTTAGGACAGTGGAGCGGAAGTGGAGGATTCACCATCACTCCCACTGGACGTGGATGCCGCCACAAGCGCTGCTGGCTTAGCCAGCGGTGCGAAGGCGGGTTGGGCCGCCGGAGGCGACCGCAGGGGGGGGGGGGCGGGGCGGGACGGCGTCCGATTCGCGGTACCTGGTCACTGCCGAGACCAGACGCCGCTCCACCCCCCGGCGAGCTGCGTCGGCGTACCTCCCCAGGGGGAAAGAGGCGAACCTCTTTCGCGCCTCTGGGAAGGAGATGTTCTTGGTTACTTTCACGTTGATAATCTTCGTTTCCTGTTGAAACTTTTTACAGCTGCGGTACAATGCTGCGTGCGGTCCCTGACAGTTTGCACAGCTGAAGGTAGTAGAGTCACAGTTTTCAGTAGGGTGGTCATGTGCGGCACATTTCGCGCAGGTAGTTTTGCCGCGACAAGAACTTGTAGCGTGGCCGAATCGCTAGCACTTGTAGCAGCGGCGCGGCATAGGTATGTACGGACGTACACCACACCTAATGAAGCCAGCATGTATGTGCTCAGGAAGTTTTGATTTGTTGAATATCAAGATTATGTGCTTTGTTGGTATTTCTACATTGTCACGACAGATGATGATTCTCCTGACAGCGCAACGCCCTAATCCTTCAGGCCTTCCAGAAGGTCGGCCTCTGTTTCACTTAGCAGATCTGGCTCAGATATCACACCCTGCGAACTGTTCAGGCTGCGGTGGGGTGTGACAGTGCTGTCCAGGTCTACTATGCGGGTTTGGGTCAGGAGATTTTTGGCTTGCTGCTGCGTCTTGACTTCAACTAACACTTGGCCTTTTTCGTAGTTTCTTTGCCTCGAAAGATTTGCCAATGATTCCTTCAAGAATCTTTGAGACGAGGAATACAGACTGGGAGGAGAGGGGTTTGGAATTATTTATTGATTCAAGGACCAAGAAAGGAGGATAGTTGTCAGGTTTCGAAATGTTGATGGTTGCTAGGGATGGAAAGGAAACTTTGGTGCGGCCCCTTTTCAGGGACCCATCACGTTTTGAGGGGGGTTTTGATTTATCCATACAGCATAAAAAAAAGCAGCGAGACGGGGGTGCTTTCTCCTTTGACCTTACCCTGGTAGTCAAAGAGGTCCCGAGTCAAAGAGCTCCCTGGTAGTCAAAGAGGTCAAAGAGCTCCCTGCCTGGTAAACAGACAGGACACCCATCCGCCGGAGCATGACCTTGGCTCCGACGGCTTCCGTTCGTGGTTTCTAGCCCTCCACCTATAAACACATCGCCACGGTTGGATCCACCTTATGTATGGGGGCTTGGGGTCCGCTGTATCGCCAGTACCGTCACCAAGATTTCTCAAGGTGCCCCGTGCGGGGCCTATCAACACATCGCCACGGTACACACAGCTTATATTTTGAGAGGTCGTGTTCTATGGCATCGCCTCTCATCCACATATTGAAGACGCAATATGTGTGGAGTGGTGATGTTTAGTTTTTTGTTCCACAGGTCTATCATCTCGTCCTTGGCACTGGATGTTTCTTGGGGGCTGTGGGCATCGTCAAGGCACTGAGTAAGTATTTTTCACCACAGTACTATTTCCCAATACATTCTGAAAGCGTGAACTGTGTAGTGTTATTATTTGCTTAGAAGATGTTTGTGCATCAACAAATCTCCGCTAGCAGAGATTGCATATTTAACCAAGACACCAAGAAGGCGATAGAGAAAACGCTACGAGTGGCGCAAAAGTATTGCAGAAAAATATAGATGATAATTGGGGATGATTACGAGGAGTATGTCATTCGCGTCACTAAATCCGTCACACTTATTGATCAAATCTGTTGGTATACTTTTCTCAATACAGCTTCATGGTATGCAGTGTGATCCGTTAGGGGGTGAATTAAAATAAATTGCGCAAAATGCGTCAATTTATAACGTCAGCAAGGGTAATAAAACGAATAACGGTGAAGCTTTTTTTATTTATAAAAATTATAGGCTTGTCCGATTTATTTGTGATTCTGCAATGCAGGGATGTAAAATGAGTGTTGTGCGCAAGAAACGGCTTTTAAAAATCGCACTGTTTATCCCAGCATCTCAGAGATGCACCGTATTGATGCGAGGCTTACCCTTTACAGTTTTGACCCTCCTGATGAACAGAGAGGGTCCTAGAATTAGAACGTCGTAGTTAGATCGCCTGTGCTTTGCGATCATGCCTTGATGTTGGGAAACCAAAAGAAGACACAAATAATTCGGGTGACCTAAATCCAGAAACAGTTTCGTTATCGCCACCAGAGCCTTTAAACAGACAATAACCGACAAAAAGCCGTCTATCATGATGCTTATGCGCTAAAAAATAAACACGTGCGCGCACTGCGACAAACTTTACTTATTGCCAGGAAAAAAATATATACCAAGGACTCAAATCAGATCTCAAGAAAGACAGAAAAGTCGACTGTACACTTCTCTGGAATGCTGATACGGAAAAAAACTGTTTATTGAACCCTAGCTACATTAGGCAAAGTCATCGATATAGAGAAACTCACGGTACGGCGTGAACATAAAACCAGATAGAAGTAAGGTTAACTTGGAGCTCAAACCCAAGATCGCAAGGTTATGCTGTGTACCGTTTGGTACGGCTTGCACCGAGGAAGGAATCTTGGGGACCGTAAAGTGGCTCTGTGAGGTGTTTTTGTGCACACTAAATAAACACTCGCCATACTTAGGTTCTACCTCTTCACCATCAAGCGATGGCGTAGAGCTAGAACACCCACCTCGCGTGCAGAAGGACCGTGGTTCGAATCGCGGTGCCGGACAATTACCACCGGATTAAAAAAAGATCCGCGTATTGATGGAATTACACAAAGGGGCTTGGGGTGCGGCCTGGCACCGGCGACCATTGCCGGCAATGCACTCCCTCACCAGAGCAGGATTGGCCACCCTGGTGTAGAAACGGCCACAACCTCCCATAAATACGCCAATTAACCCTCGGCCCTCAGTCCCCAGCGGCTGCGAAGCAACTGACCACGGCGGCGGTCAGACCTGTTATGCAGCAGAGGGTGCTAAGAATCCCTGGATCCCGACAGGCCGCCAATGGAATCTGAACCTGGCAACGTTTAACGCACGATCCTTATCTAGCGAAGCAAGTCTCGAGGTGTTATTCGAGGAATTAGAGGGCATTAAATGGGATGTAATAGGGCTTAGCGAGGCTAGGAGGGCAGCCGAAGCCTTTACGGTGCTGAAAAAAGGACACGTCCTATGTTACCGCGGTCTAGAGGGCAGAACTGGGAGTGGGATTTCTGGTCAATAAAAGCATAGCTGGCAACCTAGACGAATACTATAGCATTAACGAAAGGGCAGCCGGTCTTGTAATTAGGCTCAATAAGAGGTACAAGCTCAAGGTGGTGCAGGGCTACGCGCCCACATCCAGCCACGACGACCAAGTAGTGGAACGCTTCTATGAAGATGTGAAATCGGCAATGGCTAAAGTAAAAACACAGTATACCGTAGTTATGGGGGACTTCAATGCTAAAGTAGGCAAGAATCAGGCTGGAGACAAGGCAGTTGGGAACTATGGTCTGGGCTAGTTGAGCTTGCAGAACGGAATAACCTACGCATAATGAATACCTCCTTCTTAAAACGGGAGAGTCGGCAGTGCACCTGGAGGAGCCCGAATGGGCAGCACAAAAATGAAATAGACTTCATTATGCGATAACCCTGGCGTCGTGCAGGATGTGGAAGTGCTCGGAAGGGTAAGGTGTAGTGACCACCGTATGGTAACATCTCGAATTAGGCTAGATTTGAGGAGGGACCGCAACAAGCTAGTACGAAAGAAACCGATAAATGAGCTAACAGTAAGACGTAAAGTAGAAGAATTCAGAATCGCGCTGCCGAACCACTATTCCTCCCTTAACGAGGAAGCCGAGCCTACGACACAGAAAGCCAGCGACAACCTTACCCGCATTATCACGGAGTGTGCAGTAAAAGTCGGGGGCACTATGGCCAGACAGGATACTGGTAAACGTTCACAGGAGACGAAAGATCTAATCAGAAAACGGCAAACCATGAGAATCTCCACCGCAGCTGACCGAATAGAACTAGCCGAGCTCTCGAAGTTAATCAATAAGCGTAAGAAAGCTGACATACGGAAGTATAATACGGAGAGGATCGAATACGCTGTAAAGAACGGAGGTAGCCTGCAAGCTGTGAAGAGGCGTTTCGGCGTGGGGAAAAATCAGATGTATGCACTTAAAGATAAGCAAGGCAATGTCATCACAAATAAGGATAAAATAGTCACAGTGGCCGAGGAGTTCTATAGGAATCTGTACAGTAGCCGGGACATACAGGATAATGCCGAACGAGACAGTAGTTCAGAGGAGATAGACATCCCACCAGTAACGACCGAAGAAGTAAGGAGGGCTTTGAAAGAAATGAAAGGGGGCAAAGCACCTGGTGAGGATCAGATAACAGGAGACCTCTTGAAGGATGGCGGAGAAATTGTACTTGAAAAACTGGCCAACATGTATACGCAATGCCTAATGACCGCAATGTTACCAGAATCTTGGAAGAATGGAAACATCATTCTAATCCATAAGAAAGGCGACATGAAGGAGTTGAAAAATTACAGGCCGATGAGCTTACTGTCAGTCATCTACAAGGTATTTACCAAGATAATCGCTAACCGAATCTCTGCAACCTTAGAATTTATTCAACCTAAAGAACAAGCAGGGTTCCCTAAAGGTTATTCAACAATGGACCATATTCACATGATCAATCAGGTGATAGAGAAGTGCGCTGAGTATACTGAACTCCTATATATAGCCTTCATAGAATATGAGAAAGCATTTGACTCGGTCAAAACCCTAGCAGTCATTCAGGCATTACGGAACCATGGGGTAGATGAGCATTATGTAAGAATACTAGAGGATATCTACAATCGGTCTACAGCTTCCATCATCCTCCATAGGGAGAGCAGTAAAATACCTATAAGGAAGGGTGTCAGACAAGGAGACACAATCTCTCCAATGTTATTCACAGCATGATTACAAGAAGTATTCAGAACGTTGGATTGGCAACAGGTGGGAGTAAGGGTTAATGGAGAATACCTCAGTAACCTCAGATTTGCTGATGACGTTGCCTTGCTAAGTAACTCGGGGGACGAATTGCAAAGCATGCTTTCCGCACTGGGCGAACAGAGTAGAACCGTGGGCCTGAAAATTATTATGAAGAAAACTAAAGTAATGATCAATAACCTCGGGACAGCACAGCAGTTTGAGATAGGTGGCGAAGCAGTGGAAGTGGTAAGCGAATATATCTACTTAGGCCAAGTTGTGACCCCAGATCCCAACCATGAGGCAGAGATAGTTAGAAGGATCAGAATGGGGTTGGGTTCATATGGCAGACATTTTCAGATAATGAATAGCAGCCTACCATTGTCGCTGAACAAGAAAGTGTATGACAGCTGCATCTTACCGGTACTCACCTACGGGGCAGAAACTTGGAGGCTCACTAAGAGGGTTCAACTTAATTTGAGAACGACTCAGCGAGCAAGTGAGCGGAAAATGATAGGTGTCACTCTAAGGGACAAGAAGAGAGCGGAGTGGGTCAGGGAGCAAACTGGTGTTGAAGACATATTAGTAGAAATTAAGAAGCAATGGACGTGAGCAGGGCATGTAATGCGAAGGCAAGATAACCGCTGGTCATTAGGGGAACAGAGTGGATCCCTATAGAAGGCAAGCTTTGCAGGGGGCGGCAGAAAGTTAGATGGGCAGATGAGATCAAGAAGTTTGCGGGGATAAATTGGTCACAGTTGGCACAGGACCGAGGTAATTGGAGAAAAATGGGAGAGGCCTTTGCCTTGCAGTGGGCGTAGCTAGGCTGGTGATGATGATGATGATGATGATGATACTTAGGTTGGGTGATCAATGATATCTCTGCCTAGTATAGGTTTTGCGTGCCGTGGAAGGCTGGTATTCTAATTGCACACTTTGTTGCTCTTCCCAGCCTTTCCTGCCAGCTTTGAGACAGCGGGCGTTTGATGCGTGTACGCCATCGTTTCCCTATTAGCCTCCCGAAGCGCACATCCCAATTGAAAATGTGTACGTGCTGAAAGCCATCAACGAACATCATAGTGAATGGACCTTTTGAGGAGAACCATCTGCGCATGCGTGGCGGGCGGCGCGCAGTGCTTGTTGGGAATGGCGACGGCTGCCATATGCATTGGTGGCCCTGATAATCCTCTGTGTGCCTTGAGTCCCTGCGCTCGTCCATGGCTCAGCCTAGGCCGACGCCTGTGAGAAGCATTTGAATTGCCGCAGTGGTGCCCTGCTGTAGGCTGCAGTACTGCCTGTAAAAAGATTTCAACCGTCAGGTTGTTCAGATTCCTCTCAGGTGCATTTCACGCCGCGAAAAGAGCGAAGTGGATCGTGGCGACGCATCGCGTGAATGAAGACGGGTCACCTTGGGCGCCGACTTGGAAACTCGCGCGTTTGCTGCGAACATTTCTTCACAGGTAAAGCAACTGCCTTGTCTTCTTATTTGTTTCGTTTAGTGACTGCATGTATCGATTGTCAGTAGTGTAAAAAGCGGCGACGCCGGTCAGCTGTGCCGCCTTCGCAGCGGGCCTAGCGTAATGTTCACACCTGGCGTGCGTCTGGCACAGAGGTAATGATTACTGTTTCGCTTCTCTTCAGTTTCCGTTGCTGTCTTTGGATTGACCGTGAACAATACCATCTATTCTGGTCATTCGGAAAACGGGTGGCTCGTTTATCAGTAATGCACGCTTTTGGGGGAGTGAGTGCTGATATGCGATCGCTGCCACAGAATACTTGTTTTACTTGTCGCCGGTGTCGCGACATTTGCAATCTCACAGCCGTTATTTCTTTTTTTGTAAGGGGAGCCTTCGCGTTTTCCAGCCCACCCGGATTACGTGCCCTCAATATTCAAGCACAAAAACGCAAGCCATGCCATGGCTGTTTCCCATTTTCAGAGATCCCAGAAACGACAAAGTAAGTTGGTGTTTAAACTGGATTATACTTGCGTATGTCGTTTCTGATTTGTGAGGTATGAACACAGCTGTTTGCTCACTATGTAACAAATAAATAGTAGAACAGGCAGCATTTGTGGACAAGATAATTACACAGTAGTTCAATGCTGTGTCACTAATCTCATGTTTTGTGAAAAATACTTATTTTTTACTTTATCAAACGCATCCTCATTGATGCACGTTTGTATGTTTTTTCAGGCTCAAAAGCGGCTGCCCACCACAACTGCCGAAAATCGAGCCAGTCAACTGGGGACCCTGACACTACAGGGCCTCTGCATGGAAGACAGGCTGATTTGACTGGTCCATCAACATATGGTGCCGCAGATAAGGCTCATTTTCGCCATCAACTCCTCTTTCGAGGAACGTTACTCCAACCAGAGAATGTGTAGCGCAGACAGTGTTGAGCAGTGGACCACTGGCTAATGGTCATGTTGTGGTGACTTCGCCTTGGGGGGAAGAAAGCTTGTATAGAAAGGTTGCCAAGTTGACAATTTTGTGTCACAACGCATTCTTACACTGGCAAAAGGGCAGCAGCACATTCTTTGGCAAGGATAAACCTCATGGACATGTAGGCCAGTCTCAGCGACTTCAATGTGCTTGTCATACAGCCACATTAGGTTGATGTACCTGTGTACAGCTGCCACTTAATTTTTGAGGTCGTACATCCGTGAGTCGTCAGGCTTGAGTGCTTTTCTTGCGGCATATAAAATATCCTTTACAAGCACATCAGTCTTGTGGCAGTGTAGTACTCTTCAAAAATTTCAGGCTGTAAGACGGCCAACCCTGTCTTTGTGCCACTCTGGATTGGCACTCTGACCAATAGTGCGCTCGCACACCTCTAGCGATCCGGCGGCAGTTCATGGCAATCCCCTTTTAAAATACTCGTCACACGCCAGGAAGCAATTATTTGAGCGCAGGCCTTCTGTGTCAGCGACACAGCTCGCCTTTTGCAGTGGCGCAGGTCTTCCTTGTCAGTAATGACTCCGGAAGAGAGCTCGGGCGTCACGAGCCGTGTTGCCGGCTAAGTATGCTATTTTATGTCCATGTGGTTGGGGCCCATGCACCAGTTTTCTCTTTTTTTATGGCACAGCCTTGTTGATGACAAGTTTCCGGAATGTGATTTCTGCGAGTAGTTTTGTTGGCAAACAATTCTGACCTGAAAACTCAACAGGCTTTGTATAAGTGTTACACCAGTATTCCTAATGATGTTTCCAAGTAAGTTGCGTGCGATAAAACTGGCTTATATCAAGTGCTTTTGAAATGAATGTACATTCACTTCTTCTTGGCATTCCTCCCTTGTGACTGGACGAGTCCATCACAATACACTATATCACAGTGAAAAAAAGTACCGCATGCTGCAGAACGTCATCAGGTTCTAAACTGAAAAATGTTTGAACCTGTACGTCTGTGAATGAAAACGTGTTTTTCGCATTTGGCGCTGCTTTATTCAGTACTTAAAATATAAAAACCGAACTGAGGCTCAATTTTAAACAGCGTATTGTGTCGGCAAAGTAAATAAAAACCTCGATAGCTAATGTTCCATTGTTTAGTTGTTTTCGGCATAACGTTTTATCATTTCCATGCTTTAGAGTACAAATCACATTCCGTTGTCTCCACCCAAAACTTTCTCCAGTTGCAAGTTGTTTACTGGTCAATATTTTTTTATGCTTTACCACAGTTTTAGTGTGGAATGCATCGTGGTACGCGCCTTAGCATGGTATGTGCGTAGAAATGTTCTCACACTGGATTTGGGGCCATCCATGGGGCTGGCATCTGGGTGCAAGACGTGTTTCGATGCTGCGAATCACCTTCGACAATGCAGCAATGTGTTGACATCTTTGGCCCAGCCGGCGAACGGGCATTTAAAATATGAGAAAGAGTCTTGCAGTATGAAGCTTATGCAACGCCTGTGCGGTGTTCTGCAGCCCTGAAGGTTTAAATACTGCAATAAAAAGCATTGATAAACCATGATTCCAATTCGTTATTTTACTGAAACGGCATAATTGTATCAGTACATCTGTATAGCTGGTATGTCTGTATCTAACGTGACGAAATCAGCCGTCAAATGATACAAATGGCAATGTCAAATGCAGCAACGACGCAGTCCCTACAAGCGGCTTACAAAACTCATATAATCCTACTTCCGCTGACCGGGAAAATACAACGCAAACGAAGACGCAGCGGGAGTATTTAAATCAGTATCTGCCCGCAGTCGCACTCTTTAGGATGCGTGCGACGATACGCAAACTAACTGTTTACCTCAACTATTCGGTTACCACTGTTAAACGCAAACATTTAGTAGGCGTAAAACACCTTACGCAACAAACGCTGAAAGACGTCACGCATGAAGTGTGTTTTTGTTATTCGTGCGCGTGATAAAATGATGTACTCACCCCGCGACGCAGTAGCAATGTGCGTGAACAACCTTCGCTGAGCCAGCTACATCTTGAAGCGCGGCTAGCAGTCGGTAGTGGGCACACTTCATTGAGCAGAGGCATACGCATCTCACTATAAGAAACTCACACCCAGGGGAGTTACTGTGTATGAAGCACACAATGCGGCAAATGTACCGCTCTTCCTTCATCACCCAACCCTTGCCTAGCTGGTGGTAACCGAAGTGGCCGTCAATCCAACTGCGGCTGATGGTGGGCACAAACGGCAAGTCGTCACTCCTATTTGCTCCTAGATGATGAAACTTCGTGAAGTTCGCTATCGTCAACATGATGCAGACTGCCCCAAATAAACACTGCGTAAAAAATCAGACCACGTGGAGTTAGCAGCTAAGAAAACCAGACTAATGGGGGTAACACGGTGTGCTGTTGCTACGGGAGAGAGAGAAGCGATAGCCATCAAATGTGATCCCCGAACTCGCCACTTGAAGCTCTCTTTCCACCCGGAAAAGCTCAGGAGCAACGATTATGGATAGCTTTTCTTGATATAAAGGCAGCCTACGACAGCGTAGATAGAGAACTTCTATGGAGCTTACTTGAGTGGGAAGGATTATGAGAGGACTTTATACAGCGGTTGCAGGGAATTTACAATGAGAGCCTGGTGCATATTTCCTGGGAGGCCAGAAGTATATGGACCCGGTAGTCGCAAATAGAGGTTTAAAGCAGGGTTATCATCTGTAGCCATTGTGGTTCATGCTGTACATGACTAGACTAGAAAGGAAGCTTGGAGGCCATTAAAGAGGTTTTAACCTATGTTACCGCCGCAAAGGATGGAAAGTGGAACAACATATCCTGTGACTGATATATGCAGATGACATAGTACTACTAGGAGATACCAGTGTCTGCAACAGCTCACAAATATCTGTGGGGAAGAAGTCACTTACCTGGGGTTAGAGTTTAGCACAGCAAAGTCGGGAGTTCTGGTTTTTAATGCCGACGCCCGTAACAAATTGGCATTCGTTCACACAGCAGCAATACCGTGGGTAACGGAATACAAATATCTGGGCATATGGTTAAACGAAGGTGAGACGTATATAAAAACTTATGAGGAACACTTAAGAATGAAAGGCAGAAGAACCGCCTCCATGATGAAGCAGAGAGCATTGTGGGGATATAACAGATATGAAGTAGGGGTAGAAATCAGGAAGGGAGTAATGGTACCAGCACTCACCTTTTCAAACACAGTAGTGTGTGTCAAGTCAGAGATTCAATCACGGCTAGAAATAAATCAGAGTGCCTTAGGTTGATTGGCATTAGGAGCACTAAGTAAAACAACAAATGAGGCAGTGAAGGGAGACATGGGATCATCATCCATCGTAGTAAGAGAAGCAGAGAGCAAATTTTGTTTTTAAGAACGGCTTATAAATATGGATGATCAGAGATGGGCGGCCGAGGTGTTGCGGTATCTGAACATGAAAAGCGTGGACACAAAGTGGAGGAAAAAAACCAGAAGGCTCCGGACAAAGTATAGGAAACATGGAGGTGCAGGGGAAACGACCAAGGCAATCAAAATGAATGAAAAAAAAAACAGAGACCACGACCTGGAAAAGGAGGATGGATGCGAAGAAGCCCTTAGATATCTTCAGGATCGTGAATCACGAGATAACAGGGGAAAATTATTCGATAATACGAAAGGCAGGGCATTGGTTTTTGAAGCCTACGGGGGTTGCTTGTGGACGAAAACACTTATCCGCGAGCCGGTACAGGCAGAACTATGCACAGGCTGCGAAAATGAGCCAGAACACATGCGACATATTGTAACGAAGTGCAAAAGTATTCGTCCAGTTCTCAGTGATGGAGCCATCCAGCTTCCGGGGTCCCTTGGCTTTAACGTTAGCGCAAAATTGAATAAAGTGAATTGGACAGCCGTAGAGATGAGTAAAAGAAGGTTAGGATGTTGGGGGAAAGAGGAGAGAACAATCGGGGAAGACATGCGAACAAAAAAGCCAGACTAGCACAAAAAGTTTGTAAAAGTGTCTTTTTGTTTTGGTATACTTTATTTATTTCATTTGTTCTTGGGCGAGGTTATTGTACAGTGTGTTGCGACTAAGGCCGCTGCGCACCCCGTTACAAAGGGGAAGCCACTAAGCATCATCAAACATCATCATCATCATCAAAGGTCCATTGTGGTAATGCCAAGTGTGATGATATGACGGCAGATGATGGCATGCTGGCGCGATGGCAATGTGGTGGTTGTCGGCATCCGGTAGACGAGGGCATGTCAGTAGCCGGCAGCATGCCGATAATCGTAGAGTCGATGATAGCAGGTTGGATGACGGTATGACGGCAGGTATACAAGAAATTGCACCGAAATGATGATTTCATCACAAGAAAGCATGCTACGCAATGCTAACAATAATCTGAGGTTATTTTTAGAACAAATTCATAAACCAGGGCCTGCAGCACTTAAGTGGCCTCATAGTCAGGATTACGCTTTGCTCTTTTCGTTCGTGTCGTGATAAGTTTTGTTGTTTCCTGCCACAATGCTCCGTACATTCCCCGAGCACCTTGTTTATGCGAGTTGTTTAGATGCTTGGGTGCTTGAAAATATTACACCAAACATGCGTTAACATTGAATATATTGTGAAATAAATATAAAATATGAAGACAGTCTACCAACCTGAAAAGAAAAAATCAGTTACACACCAAAGCTACTACAATATAGATCAACCAAATACAAATGTATACTCAGAATGCACAGGCTTTATGAAATACATTGATGTAATGGATTCGATGTAGTCCTTGCTTCTCACCGACTAGCTTGCTGGCATTCATTTGTACCATAAAAACAAAAAAAAACTTAATAAAAAACGCTTTCACCATGTAATAGGGTAACCACCCTTGTGGGACTCTCTGCACACCATGGCACGGGTGCAGGACATGGCACAGTGTTCTTGGCTTTGGAGGCATCGCATAGTGGCAATGCCTTTCGCCCAGCACAAATTACAGTAAACATATTGCTAAGAAATGAACCCGTTGAGTATCATGTACTCTACATTTCACTGCACTGACAAAATGGGCCTTTGCCTATTTTTATCTGCTTGAACTGCCTTTTAGAAACATAAATGCAAAATTACTTCAAAATTCATTGCTTCTAAAAAAAGAAACGCGTGACGTTATGTTAACTGCCAAGAATTGTTTTCTGTCCACATGAGCAGTCACAGAACCACTTGATTTGTCTGGACACCTTATACCAACCAGTTTGCTGTTTTTTCAGTTTTCGTATTTCTGTCTGTGCTCTTTTTCAACTCTTCAGAATTTTACCTCTCCATTAGAAGACGTCACAACGACACTGTAGAAAAAAAACTTTACAATTGAACCTGGGGCCTCTGGGTAGGCATGAAAAGCGCTGCATAAAAGCCCGTTTGTATTTGTAGCCTGGAAATTCGATCTTGTTTATATAACATCTAGACTCGCAGTTTTAACAACCAACTGACTGTTAAACAATTCGGCATTCGGCCATACGCGAGTATACCCAGCTAACTAGACATCACGGCATTGTTTATTGCAATTAACGAATGGAACTCGGTGCAAGGAAATGTGGTTGTTTATTTTAACGCTTCATCAGCAAAATGTTGGTTGATTTTAATTTCCGAGTATCTGTTGAGAAACCTGGTCACGCAGTGAATTCCAGTTTTACGTCATCAGTCGTTTATCTTGTGAAGTTAGTAATTTTGGGCCAGTCAAATTTGAGGCAAACGTGAGCAAAAATATTGGCTAGCAGGACGATAGTCCGCGTAAAGAAAGTTACATCAGTGGTATAATAAAGAAATATTATTACAGGATTCTAAAAGAGTCAAAACATTGCTCACGAGAAACGAACTAGCCGCGAGCATACATGCTTGAAAGCGAGTGACTTCGATTAGGCCAAGAAACTATTACAATTTCAATTTATCCAAATATTGCCACATATCTAAGAAGCAAAGTAACCTTTAGGTGCAGCTTGAAGTTCCGCAAAGTTTTTTCAAATCAAATCAAATCACTTTATTCAAGCATCCTTGGATGCTTAACGGCACGGACAAAAAGCACGGACAAAAGCACGGACAAAAGGCACGGACAAAAGGCTTGACAGGGGTCCGTGCGTAAATGATTTTGCGTAAATGCGTAAATCTTTAAATGATTTATTTATCACATCGGGAGCATGTTTTTGGTACAGTTCGTTCAGGGTTGACGGCAAGCGAAATTTTAACATCTGTTTTCCGTAATTAGTGCGGCAAACATTAACTTTTTCATTTTTCGGGATTTCTTGTACAATACGCAGGATTGTGCGTCGTAAGCCCGGCTAATTCAGCTAGTGAATTGTCGTGCTTAACTATTTCCGACTTGTAATAACGGGTCAGTCTATAGGTGTATAAAGAGTGCACACGGATAATGTTAAATTTTCTAAACAGTTCTGCTGTGTGAGAATAGTAATGTGCCTTGGGTATTATGCGGATTACACGTTTCCGTAAACGCGATAGTTTATCAATGTTTTCAGCTGTTGTCATTGCCCAAACCAGGGCGCCATAATTCATGATCGAAGAAAACAGAGAATTGTAGAGAAGAGTACGCCCTGAAACGGGAAAAGATGAACAATAGTGACGCAAGTATCCAGCCACACGCGAAAGTTTTTGCGTAAGGTAGGTAACGTGGTCGTCCCACGACATACTTTCTGCGAAATTGATTCCAAGAGTTTTAAAATGGCGAACGACTTCAATTGCACTGTTATTCATTGCAAGCGACCGAAGATCAAACACTTTTGGACGTGGGTGAAACATCACAGCCTTTGTCCTATTAACGCTGATTTTTAGATCATTTTCACTTGCCCAGTTGTTTATTTGCTCCAATGCCCTATTCGCTCGCTCAGCTAAAACGACGCTTGTCTGCCCAGCGAAAAACACACTTGTGTCATTGGCGTATAAAATATACTCAGCAGGTTTGTCAACATTAACTATATCATTATTATAAATAAAAAACAAGAACGGCCCTAAAATACTCCCCTGAGGAACCCCTGAAGTTACTTGCTTTACGGCTGAGCAATGTCCGTGAATGTCGACATATTGTGTCCGATATTGTAAGTAAGAAATTATTAAAGAGAGCACTTTTCCGCGGAAGCCATAGTATTCGAGCTTCTGAATGATGATATGGTGGTTGATGAGGTCGAAAGCTTTCGTGAAATCTAAAAAAAGGCCTAACACCATATTTTGTTTTTCAAAATTGTCTAGAATCAGTTCCTTTTGAGCAAGCAAGGCTAGTTCGGTCGATTAATTTTTTTGATAGCCGTACTGCGCAGGCGTTATCAGTTTGTGCTTGCGGGAGAAATCTAGCAGACGTTGAAGAATCAATTTTTCAAAACCCTTGCAAAAGACGGGCAGTAGAGAAATAGGGCGATAATTTGACAGATCGTCTTTGCTGCCTTTTTTATAGATTACGGTAACTCTTGCGGACTGCATGTTTCGCGGAAACACAGCGGACCACAAGCAAGCAATAAATGTATGCGTCAAAAATGGTGCTGTTACGTCGATGGCGTATTTAATTGGTGCTATTTGAAGGCCAAAAGCGTCTTCCGTCTTACTGTTTCTGAGCAACACAAACGCTGCAATAACTTCATCATTATGGACTGGCTTTAAAAACAAAGTGTGACCCCTATTTGGTTCCATGTAAGAGTAATTGGCAGTTTTGTTTTGCGGTTGTGCAACGGAAAGAAAGTAATTGTTAAAGGCATCGGCCAGTTCGGTCCCGCTTACTTCCACGATATTTATAGTTACATTTGAGAGAGTTTCGGGTGGCAGCATGGTTAGACGATTGGCTACCTTCCACACGTCCTGCGATCGTCCTGCAGATGAATAAACGTTTTGTGAGGTAATGCCTCTTGGCGTTACGAAATTCCTTATTTACAAAATTTCAGCATTCTTTATACCTTTTAATGTGTCAGGTTTTCTTGTTTGAAGAAACTTGGCGTAGAGTTTATCTCGCTTTTTAATAAGCCTTAGCATGTCAGACGTAACCCATGGCTTACGAGCCTTTTTTGGTCGTTTTAATAAAATTAGTGGAAAACACTCATGGTAGGCGCAAGAAACTTTTTCCATTAGCTTATCATAGGCTTTTTCGGGGTTTGTCAATTCAAGTACGTCGACTTAACTCAAGCTGGCTAAACGATGCGTAAAAAGACAACAGCGTCTCTGGGTTAATTGTGCGGTAATGAAATGATCGTTCTGCGAGTTTGCTTCTGTTAATGATATGTTCAGCAGTGAAGAAAATGGGAAGGTGATCGCTTATCGCGTAATTAATGACTCCACATTTCACACAAGATGTGTTAATATTGGTGATGAACAGGTATTATAAAGACTGTGACGTTTCTGTTATGCGTGTGGGTGATGCTATAACATTCTTACACAGGTGGGTGTTTAACAGTACTTCCAGATTTATTTTTACGCTGTTATCAGCCAGCCAGTTTATATTGAGGTCCCCGCCCAGAATTAACTGAAATTTGTTCTTATTTACGAACTCAAGAATGGAATCTAGAAATGAAAAAAAACTGGATAGCATCTCCAGGGACGGTAGCAAACACAAAATATGGTTGAACTAGACTTTAGGACCAGTGTTTCGTAATCAGGCGTGACAATACTGAATTCTGGTTGCAGTTCGCAGTTGAGATTGTCCGAAGTCAGGGCAGAAACGCCGCCTCCACGGCGGTCAGTGCGATTCATAAAATAGGATCGGTATCCAGGCATGCGAAACACATCATGTTCCCAACTGAACCATGTCTCAGAAAGCATTATTACATCGAATATTACCCCTGCTTCACGAAAAAAACATTCTAGACTGTCACATTATTTTCTTTCAGACTGCAGATCAAAATGAATGCAGTTTAACCTTGCCTCAGAGTGGGTGGGGGCGTATCTACTCAGTTCTGATACATCCAGATAATTACCATACAAAGAAGCCATGATGACGAGAACAAAAAGAGAAGGAAATATATTCCAGTTTTCGAACGTGTGTTGGATAGCTCGTTGAAGTAAAGATATTTTGATTGACACAGTCATTGATAGCCACCCATAACTGACGAAGCTGTGCTGCCGGCAAGCACGCATTCGTACTATCACGTATTTCTAAACCAGGCAATTGAACCTGGAACGTGTTAATCGGCAAGGCAATTGAACGTGTTAATCGGCCAACGATTGTTCGGGTAATTTTCGCTGTTTCTTAACTTCAGTGTCCGCATTTGGCATTCAATAGAAAGTTTCCTTATTCTGGGACTGTTTCTTGCTTTTGAGCACTGGCGGTAATCCATTTTTTTCACCGAGCGGTGTACTTTGTGGGCGACGCAGGCAATCCGCGAGGTCTACTGGATCTTGCTAATATCGTTCTCGTTCTGTATCGCAATTGTTCCTGAATAGTCACATCGCTTCACATAGATCTTTCCACCTCTACTCCAGACGTATTTCCAACCAGCAGCTTTTTTCTTGGAAACGACCAAGCCCAAAAGGCGCCTAGGAACGGGACAAAGGTGATCATTAACGAAGACTGGTGAAGTAGATGTATTTCCAAAGTCTGTGTTGCTTAGTCGCAGTTTCCTCGCCTTTTCGAGCAACGCATCTCTTTTTTGCCGTCTACTGAACTGCACAACTATGTTGCAGGGCTTAGATTTTGACGGAACACGATGGCATGCTTCTATGTCCTCGGCAGTGACGGGTACTCCGGTGAGTGTGCCCAGCTTAGAAACAATGTCAGTTACCTTTTCATCCGGCCTTTCCTAAATTCCCTTGATTTCTATGTTTTTGTTTCGTGAGTATTGCTCCAAAAGCAGTAGGCGGGACTCGGCGTCAGTGAGGCGTTTTTGGGTGACCTGTAATTCAGCCTGTAACTCTCTGTTTTCATTTTTCAGAGCGGCATTTTTCATTGTGGCAGTGTCGTAGTTTTTACGCATTTCTTCGAAGACGCCTTTCATGAATTCTATGCTCGGAGTATGCTCAGAGAGCTCAGTTTGAAGTTCAGTTCGGAGAGAGTTTAGCTGAGAGACTTCAGTTCAAAGAGCCCTAATTTCTGCGCGTAAGTCTGGCTCTACTGCCTCTCGTGCAGCTTTAATTTCAAGGTGGAGTTCTTCATGCAAATCTGCTTTTTTCTGTGACATGGCTTCTCAGTGAAAACTATCACAAGCACACTCAATACAACAAGGAATCGGCAGCAGCGGCAGCAGGCAGAACCCAAGACAGCCTTTCTAAAAGAACAAAAAAATGCTATTTACCAACATGCAAACCATCACAGATATGCGTCAGGCTGTGTACGGTGCGCTGCCACTGCTGCGAAGAAAACGTGGAACGTCGCCTTGGTCCTTTTAAGCAGTCGCTGGTAACCGGTGGCGCCGCGTAGGATGCGCAGAAGCAGAGTCTTTACACCCAGGGCGCAGCAGCACGGTCGCATCCAGAAACTGTGCTTGCAGATGCGCGGTAGGACAGGCAGCTGCAAAGCATCACAGATATGCGTCAGGCTGTGTACGGTGCGCTGCCACTGCTGCCAAGAAAACGTGGAACGTCGCCTTGGTCCTTTTAAGCAGTCGCTGGTAGCCGGTGGCCCCGCGTAGGATGCAGCAGAAGCAGAGTCTTTACACCCAGGGCGCAGCAGCACGGTCGCATCCAGAAACTGTACTTGCAGATGGCGGTAGGACAGGCAGCTGCGAAGCATCCAAGATATGCGTCAGGCTGTGTAGGGTGCGCTGCCACTGCTGCAAAGAAAACGTGGAACGTCGCCTTGGTCCTTTTAAGCAGTCGCTGGTAGCCGGTGGCGCCGCGTAGGATGCGCAGAAGCAGAGTCTTTACACCCAGGGCGCAGCAGCACGGTCGCATCCAGAAACTGTACTTGCAGATGCGCGGTAGGACAGGCAGCTGCAAAGCATTACAGATATGCGTCAGGCTGGGTACGGTGCGCTGCCACTGCTGCCAAGAAAACGTGGAACGTCGCCTTGGTCCTTTTAAGCAGTCGCTGGTAGCCGGTGGCGCCGCGTAGGATGCGCAGAAGCAGATTCTTTACACCCAGGGCGCAGCAGCACGGTCGCATCCAGAAACTGTGCTTGCAGATGTGCGGTAGGACAAGCAGCTGCAAAGCATCACAGATATGCGTCAGGCTGTGTACGGGGCGCTGCCACTGCTGCCAAGAAAACAGTGGACGTCGCCTTGGTCCTTTTAAGCAGTCGCTGGTAGCCGGTTGGCCCGCGTAGGATGCGCAGAAGCAGAGTCTTTACACCCAGGGCGCAGCAGCACGGTCGCATCCAGAAACTGTACTTGCAGATGGCCTGGTAGGACAGGCAGCTGCAAAGCATCACAGATATGCGTCAGGCTGTGTACGGTGCGCTGCCACTGCTGCCAAGAAAACGTGGAACGTCGCCTTGGTCCTTTTAAGCAGTCGCTGGTAGCCGGTGGCGCCGCGTAGGATGCGCAGAAGCAGAGTCTTTACACCCAGGGCGCAGCAGCACGGTCGCATCCAGAAACTGTACTTGCAGATGCGCGGTAGGACAGGCAGCTGCAAAGCATCACAGATATGCGTCAGGCTGTGTACGGTGCGCTGCCACTGCTGCCAAGAAAACGTGGAACGTCGCCTTGGTCCTTTTAAGCAGTCGCTGGTAGCCGGTGGCGCCGCGTAGGATGCGCAGAAGCAGAGTCTTTACACCCAGGGCGCAGCAGCACGGTCGCATCCAGAAACTGTACTTGCAGATGCGCGGTAGGACAGGCAGCTGCAAAGCATTACAGATATGCGTCAGGCTGTGTACGGTGCGCTGCCACTGCTGCCAAGAAAACGTGGAACGTCGCCTTGGTCCTTTTAAGCAGTCGCTGGTAGCCGGTGGCGCCGCGTAGGATGCGCAGAAGCAGATTCTTTACACCCAGGGCGCAGCAGCACGGTCGCATCCAGAAACTGTGCTTGCAGATGTGCGGTAGGACAGGCAGCTGCAAAGCATCACAGATATGCGTCAGGCTGTGTACGGTGCGCTGCCACTGCTGCCAAGAAAACGTGGAACGTCGCCTTGGTCCTTTTAAGCAGTCGCTGGTAGCCGGTGGCGCCGCGTAGGATGCGCAGAAGCAGATTCTTTACACCCAGGGCGCAGCAGCACGGTCGCATCCAGAAACTGTGCTTGCAGATGTGCGGTAGGACAGGCAGCTGCAAAGCATCACAGATATGCGTCAGGCTGTGTACGGTGCGCTGCCACTGCTGCCAAGAAAACGTGGAACGTCGCATTGGTCCTTTTAAGCAGTCGCTGGTAGCCGGTGGCGCCGCGTAGGATGCGCAGAAGCAGAGTCTTTACACCCAGGGCGCAGCAGCACGGTCGCATCCAGAAACTGTACTTGCAGATGCGCGGTAGGACAGGCAGCTGCAAAGCATCACAGATATGCGTCAGGCTGTGTACGGTGCGCTGCCACTGCTGCCAAGAAAACGTGGAACGTCGCCTTGGTCCTTTTAAGCAGTCGCTGGTAGCCGGTGGCGCCGCGTAGGATGCGCAGAAGCAGAGTCTTTACACCAGGGCGCAGCAGCACGGTCGCATCCAGAAACTGTACTTGCAGATGCGCGGTAGGACAGGCAGCTGCAAAGCATCACAGATATGCGTCAGGCTGTGTACGGTGCGCTGCCACTGCTGCCAAGAAAACGTGGAACGTCGCCTTGGTCCTTTTAAGCAGTCGCTGGTAGCCGGTGGCGCCGCGTAGGATGCGCAGAAGCAGTCTTTACACCCAGGGCGCAGCAGCACGGTCGCATCCAGAAACTGTACTTGCAGATGCGCGGTAGGACAGGCAGCTGCAAAGCATCACAGATATGCGTCAGGCTGTGTACGGTGCGCTGCCACTGCTGCCAAGAAAACGTGGAACGTCGCCTTGGTCCTTTTAAGCAGTCGCTGGTAGCCGGTGGCGCCGCGTAGGATGCGCAGAAGCAGAGTCTTTACACCCAGGGCGCAGCAGCACGGTCGCATCCAGAAACTGTACTTGCAGATGTGCGGTAGGACAGGCAGCTGCAAAGCATTCACAGATATGCGTCAGGCTGTGTACGGTGCGCTGCCACTGCTGCCAAGAAAACGTGGAACGTCGAATTGGTCCTTTTAAGCAGTCGCTGGTAGCCGGTGGCGCCGCGTAGGATGCGCAGAAGCAGATTCTTTACACCCAGGGCGCAGCAGCACGGTCGCATCCAGAAACTGTACTTGCAGATGTGCGGTAGGACAGGCAGCTGCAAAGCATCACAGATATGCGTCAGGCTGTGTACGGTGCGCTGCCACTGCTGCCAAGAAAACGTGGAACGTCGCCTTGGTCCTTTTAAGCAGTCGCTGGTAGCCGGTGGCGACGCGTAGGAGGCGCAGAAGCAGATTCTTTACACCCAGGGCGCAGCAGCACGGTCGCAACCAGAAACTGTGCTTGCAGATGTGCGGTAGGACAGTAAGCTGCAAAGCATTACAGATATGCGTCAGGCTGTGTACGGTGCGCTGCCACTGCTGCCAAGAAAACGTGGAACGTCGACTTGGTCCTTTTAAGCAGTCGCTGGTAGCCGGTGGCGCCGCGTAGGATGCGCAGAAGCAGAGTCTTTACACCCAGGCGCAGCAGCACGGTCGCATCCAGAAACTGTAGCTGCAGATGCGCGGTAGGACAGGCAGCTGCAAAAGCATCACAGATATGCGTCAGGCTGTGTACGGTGCGCTGCCACTGCTGCCAAGAAAACGTGGAACGTCGCCTTGGTCCTTTTAAGCAGTCGCTGGTAGCCGGTGGCCGCCGCGTAGGATGCGCAGAAGCAGAGTCTTTACATCCAGGGCGCAGCAGCACGGTCGCATCCAGAACTGTACTTGCAGATGTGCGGGTAGGACAGGCAGCTGCAAAGCATCACAGATATGCCGTCAGGCTGTGTACGGTGCGCTGCCACTGCTGCCAAGAAAACGTGGAACGTCGCCTTGGTCCTTTTAAGCAGTCGCTGTAGCCGGTGGCGCCGCGTAGGATGCGCAGAAGCAGAGTCTTTACACCCAGGGCGCAGCAGCACGGTCGCATCCAGGAAACTGTACTTGCAGATGTGCGGTAGGACAGGCAGCTGCAAAGCATTACAGATATGCGTCAGGCTGCGTACGGTGCGCTGCCACTGCTGCCAAGAAAACGTGGAACGTCGAATTGGTCCTTTTAAGCAGTCGCTGGTAGCCGGCGGCGCCGCGTAGGATGCGCAGAAGCAGAGTCTTTACACCCAGGGCGCAGCAGCACCGTCGCATCCAGAAACTGTACTTGCAGATGCGCGGTAGAACAGGCAGCTGCAAAGCATCACAGATATGCGTCAGGCTGTGTACGGGGCGCTGCCACTGCTGCCAAGAAGACGTGGAACGTCGAATTGGTCCTTTTAAGCAGTCGCTGGTAGCCGGTAGCGCCGCGCAGGATGCGCAGAAGCAGAGTCTTTACACCCAGGGCGCAGCAGCACGGTCGCATCCAGAAACTGTACTTGCAGATGCGCGGTAGAGGAGGAAGCTGCAAAGCATCACATATATGCGTCAGGCTGCGTACGGGGCGCTGCCACTGCTGCCAAGAACACATGAAACGCCGAGTTGGTCCTTTTAAGCAGTCGCTGGTAGCCGGTGGCCCCGCGTAGGATGCGCAGAAGCAGAGTCTTTACACCCAGGGAGCAGCAGCACGGTCGCATCCAGAAACTGTACTTGCAAGATGTGCGGTAGGACAGGCAGCTGCAAAGCATCACAGATATGCGTCAGGCTGTGTACGGTGCGCTGCCACTGCTGCCAAGAAAACGTGGAACGTCGCCTTGGTCATTTTAAGCAGTCGCTGGTAGCCGGTGGCGCCGCGTAGATGCGCAGAAGCAGAGTCTTTACACCCAGGGCGCAGCAGCACGGTCGCATCCAGAAACTGTACTTGCAGATGCGCGGTAGGACAGGCAGCTGCAAAGCATCACAGATATGCGTCAGGCTGTGTACGGTGCGCTGCCACTGCTGCCAAGAAAACGTGGAACGTCGCCTTGGTCCTTTTAAGCAGTCGCTGGTAGCCGGTGGCGCCCGCGTAGGATGCGCAGAAGCAGAGTCTTTACACCCAGGGCGCAGCAGCACGGTCGCATCCAGAAACTGTACTTGCAGATGCGCGGTAGGAACAGGCAGCTGCAAAGCATCACAGATATGCGTCAGGCTGTGTACGGGGCGCTGCCACTGCTGCCAAGAAAACGTGGAACGTCGAATTGGTCCTTTTAAGCAGTCGCTGGTAGCCGGTGGCGCCGCGTAGGATGCGCAGAAGCAAGAGTCTTTACACCCAGGGCGCAGCAGCACGGTCGCATCCAGAAACTGTACTTGCAGGATGTGCGGTAGGACAAGGCAGCTGCAAAGCATCACAGATATGCGTCAGGCTGTGTAACGGGGGCGCTGCCACTGCTGCCCAAGAAAACGTGGAACGTCGCCTTGGTCCTTTTAAGCAGTCGCTGGTAGCCGGTGGCGGCCGCGTAGGAATGCCGCAGAAGCAGAGTCTTTACACCCAGGGCGCAGCAGCACGGTCGCATCCAGAACTGTACTTGCGATGTGCGGTAGACAGGCAGCTGCAAAGCATTACAGATATGCGTCAGGCTGTGTACGGTGCGCTGCCACTGCTGCCAAGAAAACGGTGGAACGTCGCCTTGGTCCTTTTAAAGCAGTCGCTGGTAGCCGGTGGCGCCGCGTAGGATGCGCAGAAGCAGATTCTTTACACCAGGGCGCAGCAGCACGGTCGCATCCAGAAACTGTACTTGCAGATGTGCGGTAGGACAGCAGCTGCAAAGCATCACAGATATGCGTCAGGCTGTGTACGGTGCGCTGCCACTGCTGCCAAAGAAAACGTGGAACGTCGCCTTGGTCCTTTTAAGCAGTCGCTGGTAGCCGGTGGCGCCGCGTAGAGATGCGCAGAAGCAGAGTCTTTACACCCAGGGCGCAGCAGCACGGTCGCATCCAGAAACTGTACTTGCAGATGCGCGGTAGGACAGGCAGCTGCAAAGCATCACAGATATGCGTCAGGCTGTGTACGGTGCGCTGGCCACTGCTGCCAAGAAAACGTGGAACGTCGAATTGTTCTTTTAAGCAGTCGCTGGTAGCCGGTGGCGCCGCGTAGGATGCGCAGAAGCAGAGTCTTTACACCTAGGGCGCAGCAGCAGGGTCGCATCCAGAAACTGTACTTGCAGATGTGCGGTAGGACAGGCAGCTGCAAAGCATCACAGATATGCGTCAGGCTGTGTACGGTGCGCTGCCACTGCTGCCAAGAAAACGTGGAACGTCACCTTGGTCCTTTTAAGCAGTCGCTGGTAGCCGGTTGCGCCGCGTAGGATGCGCAGAAGCAGAGTCTTTACACCCAGGGCGCAGCAGCACGGGTCGCATCCAGAAACTGTACTTGCAGATGTGCGGTAGGACAGGCAGCTGCAAAGCATCACAGATATGCGTCAGGCTGTGTACGGTGCGCTGCCACTGCTGCCAAGAAAACGTGGAACGTCGCCTTGGTCCTTTTAAGCAGTCGCTGGTAGCCGGTGGCGCCGCGTAGGATGCGCAGAAGCAGAGTCTTTACACCCAGGGCGCAGCAGCACGGTCGCATCCAGAAACTGTACTTGCAGATGTGCGGTAGGACAGGCAGCTGCAAAGCATCACAGATATGCGTCAGGCTGTGTACGGTGCGCTGCCACTGCTGCCAAGAAAACGTGGAACGTCGCCTTGGTTCTTTTAAGCAGTCGCTGGTAGCCGGTGGCGCCGCGTAGGATGCGCAGAAGCAGAGTCTTTACACCCAGGGCGCAGCAGCACGGTCGCATCCAGAAACTGTACTTGCAGATGCTGCGGTAGGACAAGCAGCTGCAAGCATCACAGATATGCGTCAGGCTGTGTACGGTGCGCTGCCACTGCTGCCAAGAAAAACGTGGAACGTCGCCTTGGTCCTTTTAAGCAGTCGCTGGTAGCCGGTGGCGCCGCGTAGGATGCGCAGAAGCAGAGTCTTTACACCTAGGGCGCAGCAGCACGGTCGCATCCAGAAACTGTACTTGCAGATGTGCGGTAGGACAGGCAGCTGCAAAGCATCACAGATATGCGTCAGGCTGTGTACGGTGCGCTGCCACTGCTGCCAAGAAAACGTGGAACCGTCGCCTTGGTCCTTTTAAGCAGTCGCTGGTAGCCGGTGCGCGCCGCGTAGGATGCGCAGAAGCAGAGTCTTTACACCCAGGGCGCAGCAGCACCGGTCGCATCCAGAACTTACTTGCAGATGCGCGGTAGAACAGGCAGCTGCAAAGCATCACAGATATGCGTCAGGCTGTGTACGGGGCGCTGCCACTGCTGCCAAGAAAACGTGGAACGTCGAATTGGTCCTTTTAAGCAGTCGCTGGTAGCCGGTGGCGCCGCGTAGGATGCGCAGAAGTAGAGTCTTTACACCCAGGGCGCAGCAGCACGGTCGCATCCAGAAACTGTACTTGCAGATGTGCGGTAGGACAGGCAGCTGCAAAGCATCACAGATATGCGTCAGGCTGTGTACGGTGCGCTGCCACTGCTGCCAAGAAAACTTGGAACGTCGATTGGTCCTTTTAAGCAGTCGCTGGTAGCCGGTGGCGCCGCGTAGGATGCGCAGAAGCAGAGTCTTTACAACCCAGGGGCGCAGCAGCACGGTCGCATCCAGAAACTGTACTTGCAGATGTGCGGTAGGACAGCAGCTGCAAAGCATCACAGATATGCGTCAGGCTGTGTACGGTGCGCTGCCACTGCTGCCAAGAAAACGTGGAACGTCGCCTTGGTCCTTTTAAGCAGTCGCTGGTAGCCGGTGGCGCCGCGTGAGGATGCGCAGAAGTAGAGTCTTACACCCAGGGCGCAGCAGCACGGTCGCATCCAGAAACTGTACTTGCAGATGCGCGGTAGGACAGGCAGCTGCAAAGCTCACAGATATGCGTCAGGCTGTGTACGGTGCGCTGCCACTGCTGCCAAGAAAACGTGGAACGTCGAATTTGTCCTTTTAAGCAGTCGCTGGTAGCCGGTGGCGCCACGTAGGATGCGCAGAAGCAGTCTTTACATCCAGGCGCAGCAGCACGGTCGCATCCAGGAAACTGTACTTGCAGATGGGGGTAGGACAGGCAGCTGCAAAGCATCACAGATATGCGTCAGGCTGTGTACGGTGCGCTGCCACTGCTGCCAAGAAAACGTGGAATGTCGCCTTGGTCCTCTGTAAGCAGTCGCTGGTAGCCGTGCGCCGCGTAGGGATGCGCAGAAAAGCAGAGTCTTTACACCCAGGGCGCAGCAAGCACCGGTCGCATCCAGGAAACTGTACTTGCAGATGTGCGGTAGGACAGCAAGCTGCAAAGCATCACAGATATGCGTCAGGCTGTGTACGTGCGCTGCCACTTGCTGCCAAGAAAACGTGGAACGTCGAATTGTCCTTTTAAGCAGTCGCTGGTAGCCGGTGGCGCCGCGTAGGATGCGCAGAAGCAGAGTCTTTTACACCCAGGGCGCAGCAGCACGGTCGCATCCAGAAACTGTACTTGCAGATGCGCGGTAGGACATGCAGCTGCAAAGCATCACAGATTATGCGTCAGGCTGTGTACGGTGCGCTGCCACCTCTGCCAAGAAAACGTGGAACGTCCCTTGGTCCTTTTAAGCAGCCGCTGGTAGCCGGTGGCGCCGCGTAGGATGCGCAGAAGCAGAGTCTTTACACCTAGGGCGCAGCAGCACGGTAGCATTCAGAAACTGTACTTGCAGATGTGCCGGTAGACAGGCAGCTGCAAAGCATCACAGATATGCGTCAGGCTGTGTACGGTGCGCTGCCACTGCTGCCAAGAAAACGTGGAACGTCGCCTTGTCCTTTTAGCAGTCGCTGGTAGCCGGTGGCGCCGCGTAGGATGCGCAGAAGCAAAGTCTTTACACCCAGGGCGCAGCAGCACGGTCGCATCCAGAAACTGTACTTGCAGATTGCGCGGTAGGACAGGCAGCTGCAAAGCATCACAGATATGCGTCAGGCTGTGTACGGTGCGCTGCCACTGCTGCCAAGAAAACGTGGAACGTCGCCTTGGGTCCTTTAAGGCAGTCGCTGTAGCCAGGTGGCGCCGCGTAGGAATGCGCAGAAGCAGAGTCATTTACACCCAGGGCGCAGCAGCACGGTCGCATCCAGAAACTGTACTTGCAGATGCGCGGTAGGACAGGCAGCTGCAAAGCATCACAGATATGCGTCAGGCTGTGTACGGTGCGCTGCCACTGCTGCCAAGAAAACGTGGAACGTCGCCTTGGTCCTTTTAAGCAGTCGCTGGATAGCCGGTGGCGCCGCGTAGGATGCGCAGAAGCAGAGTCTTTACACCCAGGGCGCAGCAGCACGGTCGCATCCAGAAACTGTACTTGCAGATGCGCGGTAGGAACAGGCAGCTGCAAAGCATCACAGATATGCGTCAGGCTGTGTACGGGGCGCTGCCACTGCTGCCAAGAAAACGATGAACGTCGAATTGGTCCTCTTAAGCAGTCGCTGGTAGCCGGTGGCGCCGCGTAGGATGCGCAGAAGCAGAGTCTTTACACCCAGGGCGCAGCAGCACGGTCGCATCCAGAAACTGTACTTGCAGATGCGCGGTAGGACAGGCAGCTGCAAAGCATCACAGATATGCGTCAGGCTGTGTACGGTGCGCTGCCACTGCTGCCAAGAAAACGTGGAACGTCCACTTGGTCCTTTTAAGCAGTCGCTGGTAGCCGGTGGCGCCGCGTAGGATGCGCAGAAGCAGTCTTACACCCACGGCGCAGCAGCACGGTCGCATCCAGAAACTGTACTTGCAGATGCCCGGTAGGATAGGCAGCTGCAAAGCATCACAGATATGCGTCAGGCTGTGTACGGTGCGCTGCCACTGCTGCCAAGAAAACGTGGAACGTCGCCTTGGTCATTTTAAGCAGTCGCTGGTAGCCGGTGACGCCGCCTAGGATGCGCAGATGCAGAGTCTTTACACCCAGGGCGCAGCAGCAGGGTCGCATCCAGAAACTGTACTTGCAGATGTGCGGTAGGACAGGCAGCTGCAAAGCATCACAGATATGCGTCAGGCTGTGTACGGTGCGTTGTCACTGCTGCCAAGAAAACGTGGAACGTCACCTTGGTCCTTTTAAGCAGTCGCTGGTAGCCGGTGCCGCCGCGTAGGATGGCAGAAGCAGAGTCTTTACACCCAGGGCGCAGCAGCACGGTCGCATCCAGAAACTGTACTTGCAGATGCGCGGTAGGACAGGCAGCTGCAAAGCATCACAGATATGCGTCAGGCTGTGTACGGTGCGCTGCCACTGCTGCCAAGAAAACGTGGAACGTCGCCTTGGGTCCTTTTAAGCAGTCGCTGGTAGCCGGTGGCGCCACGTAGGATGCGCAGAAGCAGAGTCTTTACACCCGGGCGCAGCAGCACGGTCGCATCCAGAAACTGTACTTGCAGATGCGCGGTAGGACAGGCAGCTGCAAAGCATCACAGATATGCGTCAGGCTGTGTACGGTGCGCTGCCACTGCTGCCAAGAAAACGTGGAACGTCGCCTTGGTCCTTTTAAGCAGTCGCTGGTAGCCGGTGGCGCCGCGTAGGATGCGCAGAAGCAGAGTCTTTACACCCAGGGCGCAGCAGCACGGTAGCATTCAGAAACTGTACTTGCAGATGCCGGTAGGACAGGCAGCTGCAAAGCATCACAGATATGCGTCAGGCTGTGTACGGTGGCGCTGCCACTGCTGCCAAGAAAACGTGAACGTCGCCTTGGTCCTTTAAGCAGTCGCTGGTAGCCGGTGGCGCCGCGGAGGATGCGCAGAAGCAGAGTCTTTACACCCAGGGCGCAGCAGCACGGTCGCATCCAGAAACTGTACTTGCAGATGCGCGGTAGGACAGGCAGCTGCAAAGCATCACAGATATGCGTCAGGCTGTGTACGGTGCGCTGCCACTGCTGCCAAGAAAACGTGGAACGTCGCCTTGGTCCTTTTAAGCAGTCGCTGGTAGCCGGTGGCGCCGCGTAGGATGCGCAGAAGCAGAGTCTTTACACCCAGGGCGCAGCAGCACGGTCGCATCCAGAAACTGTACTTGCAGATGTGCGGTAGGACAGGCAGCTGCAAAGCATCACAGATATGCGTCAGGCTGTGTACGGTGCGCTGCCACTGCTGCCAAGAAAACGTGGAACGTCGACTTGGTCCTTTTAAGCAGTCGCTGGTAGCCGGTGGCGCCGCGTAGGATGCGCAGAAGCAGAGTCTTTACACCCAGGGCGCAGCAGCACGGTCGCATCCAGAAACTGTACTTGCAGATGCGCGGTAGGACAGGCAGCTGCAAAGCATCACAGATATGCGTCAGGCTGTGTACGGTGCGCTGCCACTGCTGCCAAGAAAACGTGGAACGTCGCCTTGGTCCTTTTAAGCAGTCGCTGGTAGCCGGTGGCGCCGCGTAGGATGCGCAGAAGCAGAGTCTTTACACCCAGGGCGCAGCAGCACGGTCGCATCCAGAAACTGTACTTGCAGATGTGCGGTAGGACAGGCAGCTGCAAAGCATCACAGATATGCGTCAGGCTGTGTACGGTGCGCTGTCACTGCTGCCAAGAAAACGTGGAACGTCACCTTGGTCCTTTTAAGCAGTCGCTGGTAGCCGGTGGCGCCGCGTAGGATGCGCAGAAGCAGAGTCTTTACACCCAGGGCGCAGCAGCACGGTCGCATCCAGAAACTATACTTGCAGATGTGCGGTAGGACAGGCGCTGCAAAGGCATCACAGATATGCGTCAGGATGTGCACGGTGCGCTGCCACTGCTGCCAAGAAAACGTAGAACGTCGCCTTTGTCCTTTTAAGCAGTCGCTGGTAGCCGGTGGCGCCACGTAGGATGCGCAGAAGCAGTCCTTACATCCGGGCGCAGCAGCACGGTCGCATCCGGAAACTGTACTTGCAGATGCGGTGTAGGACAGGCAGGCTGCAAAGCATCACAGATATGCGTCAGGCTGTGTACGGTGCGCTGCCACTGCTGCCAAGAAAACGTGGAACGTCGCCTTGTCCTTTTAAGCAGTCGCTGGTAGCCGGTGGCGCCGCGTAGGATGCGCAGAAGCAGAGTCTTTACACCCAGGGCGCAGCAGCACGGTCGCATCCAGGAACTGTACTTGCAGATGTGCGGTAGGACAGGCAGATGCAAAGCATCACAAGATATGCGTCAGGCTGTGTACGGTGCGCTGCCACTGCTGCCAAGAAAACGTGGAACGTCGAATTTGTCCTTTTAAGCAGTCGCTGGTAGCCGGTGGCGCCGCGTAGGATGCGCAGAAGCAGAGTCTTTACACCCAGGGCGCAGCAGCACGGTCGCATCCAGAAACTGTACTTGCAGATGCGCGGTAGGACAGGCAGCTGCAAAGCATCACAGATATGCGTCAGGCTGTGTACGGTGCGCTGCCACTGCTGCCAAGAAAACGTGGAACGTCGCCTTGGTCCTTTTAAGCAGTCGCTGGTAGCCGGTGGCGCCGCGTAGGATGCGCAGAAGCAGAGTCTTTACACCCAGGGCGCAGCAGCACGGTCGCATCCAGAAACTGTACTTGCAGATGCGCGGTAGGACAGGCAGCTGCAAAGCATCACAGATATGTGTCAGGCTGTGTACGGTGCGCTGCCACTGCTGCCAAGAAAACGTGGAACGTCGCCTTGGTCCTTTTAGCAGTCGCTGGTAGCCGGTGGCGCCGCGTAGGATGCGCAGAAGCAGAGTCTTTACACCCAGGGCGCAGCAGCACGGTCGCATCCAGAAACTGTACTTGCAGATGCGCGGTAGGACAGGCAGCTGCAAAGCATCACATATATGCGTCAGGCTGTGTGCGGTGCGCTGCCACTGCTGCCAATAAATTGTGGAACGTCGCCTTGGTCCTTTTAAGCAGTCGCTGGTAGCCGGTGGCGCCGCGTAGGATGCGCAGAAGCAGAGTCTTTACACCCTAGGGCGCAGCAGCACGGTCGCATCCAGAAACTGTACTTGCAGATGCGCGGTAGGACAGGCAGCTGCAAAGCATCACAGATATGCGTCAGGCTGTGTACGGGTGCGCTGCCACTGCTGCCAAGAAACGTGGAACGTCGAATTGGTCCTTTTAAGCAGTTGCTGGTAGCCGGTGGCGCCGCGTAGGATGCGCAGAAGCAGAGTCTTTACACCCAGGGCGCAGCAGCACGGTCGCATCCAGAAACTGTACTTGCAGATGCCCGGTAGGACAGGCAGCTGCAAAGCATCACAGATATGCGTCAGGCTGTGTACGGTGCGCTGCCACTGCTGCCAAGAAAACGTGGAACGTCGACCTTGGTCCTTTTAAGCAGTCCGCTGGTAGCCGGTGGCGCCGCGTAGGATGCGCAGAAGCAGAGTCATTACACCCAGGGCGCAGCAGCACGGTCGCATCCAGAAACTGTACTTGCAGATGCGCGGTAGGACAGGCAGCTGCAAAGCATCACAGATATGCGTCAGGCTGTGTACGGTGCGCTGTCACTGCTGCCAAGAAAACGTTGAACGTCACCTTGGTCCTTTTAAGCAGTCGCTGGTAGCCGGTGGCGCCGCTAGGATGCGCAGAAGCAGAGTCTTTACACCCAGGGCGCAGCAGCACGGTCGCATCCAGAAACTGTACTTGCAGATGCGCGGTAGAACAGGCAGCTGCAAAGCATCACAGATATGCGTCAGGCTGTGTACGGTGCGCTGCCACTGCTGCCAAGAAAACGTGGAACGTCGCATTGGTCCTTTTAAGCAGTCGCTGGTAGCCGGTGGCGCCGCGTAGGATGCGCAGAATGCAGAGTCTTTACACCCAGGGCGCAGCAGCACGGTCGCATCCAGAAACTGTACTTGCAGATGCGGCGGTAGGACAGGCAGCTGCAAAGCATCACAGATATGCGTCAGGCTGTGTACGGTGCGCTTGCCACTGCTGCCAGAAAACGTGGAACGTCGACCTTGGTCCTTTTAAGCAGTCGCTGGTAGCCGGTTGCCGCCGCGTAGGATGCGCAGAACCAGAGTCTTTACACCCAGGGCGCAGCAGCACGGTCGCATCCAGAAACTGTACTTGCAGATGCGCGGTAGGACAGGCAGCTGCAAAGCATCACAGATATGCTTTCAGGCTGTGTACGGGGCGCTGCACTGCTGCCAAGAAAACGTGGAACGTCGCCTTGTCCTTTTAGCAGTCGCTGGTAGCCGGTGGCGCCGCGTAGGATGCGCAGAAGCAAGTCTTACACCCAGGGCGCAGCAGCACGGTCGCATCAGAAACTGTACTTGCAGATGCCGGTAGGACAGGCAGCTGCAAAGCATCACAGATATGCGTCAGGCTGTGTACGGTGCGCTGCCACTGCTGCCAAGAAAACGTGGAACGTCGCCTTGGTTCTTTTAAGCAGTCGCTGATAGCCGGTGGCGCCGCGCAGGATGCGCAGAACCAGAGTCTTTACACCCGGGCGCAGCAGCACGGTCGCATCCAGAAACTGTACTTGCAGATGCCCGGTAGGACAGGCAGCTGCAAAGCATTACAGATATTCGTCAGGCTGTGTACGTTGCGCTGCCACTGCTGCCAAGAAAACGTGGAACGTCGCCTTGGTCCTTTTAAGCAGTCGCTGGTAGCCGGTGGCGCCGCGTAGGATGCGCAGAAGCAGAGTCTTTACACCCAGGGCGCAGCAGCACGGTCGCATCCAGAAACTGGTACTTGCAGATGTCGCGGTAGGACAGGCCAGCTGCAAAGCATCACAGATATGCGTCAGGCTGTGTACGGGGCGCTGCCACTGCTGCCAAGAAAACGTGGAACGTCGCCTTGGTCCTTTTAAGCAGTCGCTGGTAGCCGGTGGCGCCGCGTAGGATGCGCAGAAGCAGAGTCTTTACACCCAGGGCGCAGCAGCACGGTCGCATCCAGAAACTATACTTGCAGATGGCCGGTAGGACAGGCAGCTGCAAAGCATCACAGATATGCGTCAGGCTGTGTACGGTGCGCTGCCACTGCTGCCAAGAAAACGTGGAACGTCGACTTTGTACCTTTTAAGCAGTCGCTGGTAGCCGGTGCGCCGCGTAGGATGCGCAGAAGCAGAGTCTTTACATCCGGGCGCAGCAGTACGGTCGCATCCGGAAACTGTACTTGCAGATGCGGGGTAGGACAGGCAGGTGCAAAGCATCACAGAAATGCGTCAGGCTGTGTACGGTGCGCTGCCACTGCTGCCAAGAAAACGTGGAACGTCGCCTTGGTCCTTTTAAGCAGTCGCTGGTAGCCGGTGGCGCCGCGTAGGATGCGCAGAAGCAGAGCCTTTACACCCAGGGCGCAGCAGCACGGTCGCATCCAGAACTGTACTTGCAGATGCGCGGTAGGACAGGCAGCTGCAAAGCATCACAGATATGCGTCAGGCTGTGTACGGGGCGCTGCCACTGCTGCCAAGAAAACGTGGAACGTCGAATTGGTCCTTTAAGCAGTCGCTGGTAGCCGGTGGCGCCGCGTAGGATGCGCAGAAGCAGAGTCTTTACACCCAGGGCGCAGCAGCACGGTCGCATCCAGAAACTGTACTTGCAGATGCGCGGTAGGACAGGCAGCTGCAAAGCATCACAGATATGCGTCAGGCTGTGTACGGTGCGCTGCCACTGCTGCCAAGAAAACGTGGAACGTCGACTTGGTACCTTTTAAGCAGTCGCTGGTAGCCGGTGGCGCCGCGTAGGATCCGCAGAAGCAGAGTCTTTACACCAGGGGCGCAGCAGCACGGTCGCATCCAGAAACTGTACTTGCAGATGCCGGTAGGACAGGCAGCTGCAAAGAATTACAGATATTCGTCAGGCTGTGTACGTTGCGCTGCCACTGCTGCCAAGAAAACGTGGAACGTCGCCTTGGTCCTTTTAAGCAGTCGCTGGTAGCCGGTGGCGCCGCGTAGGATGCGCAGAAGCAGAGTCTTTACACCCAGGGCGTAGCAGCACGGTCGCATCCAGAAACTGTACTTGCAGATGCGCGGTAGGACAGGCAGCTGCAAAGCATCACAGATATGCGTCAGCTGTGTACGGTGCGCTGCCACTGCTGCCAAGAAAACGTGGAACGTCGACCTTGGTCCTTTTAAGCAGTCGCTGGTAGCCGTTGGCGCCACGTAGGATGCGCAGAAGCAGAGTCTTTACACCCAGGGCGCAGCAGCACGGTCGCATCCAGAAACTGTACTTGCAGATGCCGGTAGGACAGGCAGCTGCAAAGCATCACAGATATGCGTCAGGCTGTGTACGGTGCGCTGCCACTGCTGCCAAGAAAACGTGGAACGTCGCCTTGGTCCTTTTAAGCAGTCGCTGGTAGCCGGTGCGCCGACGTAGGATGCGCAGAAGCAGAGTCTTTACACCCAGGGCGCAGCAGCACGGTCGCATCCAGAAACTGTACTTGCAGATGCGCGGTAGGACAGGCAGCTGCAAAGCATCACAGATATGCGTCAGGCTGTGTACGGTGCGCTGCCACTGCTGCCAAGAAAACGTGGAACGTCGCCTTGGTCCTTTTAAGCAGTCGCTGGTAGCCGGTGGCGCCGCGTAGGATGCGCAGAAGCAGAGTCTTTACACCCAGGGCGCAGCAGCACGGTCGCATCCAGAAACTGTACTTGCAGATGCGCGGTAGGACAGGCAGCTGCAAAGCATCACAGATATGCGTCAGGCTGTGTACGGTGCGCTGCCACTGCTGCCAAGAAAACGTGGAACGTCGCCTTGGTCCTTTTAAGCAGTCGCTGGTAGCCGGTGGCGCCGCGTAGGATGCGCAGAAGCAGAGTCTTTACACCCAGGGCGCAGCAGCACGGTCGCATCCAGAAACTGTACTTGCAGATGCGCGGTAGGACAGGCAGCTGCAAAGCATCACAGATATGCGTCAGGCTGTGTACGGTGCGCTGCCACTGCTGCCAAGAAAACGTGGAACGTCGCCTTGGTCCTTTTAAGCAGTCGCTGGTAGCCGGTGGCGCCGCGTAGGATGCGCAGAAGCAGAGTCTTTACACCCAGGGCGCAGCAGCACGGTCGCATCCAGAAACTGTACTTGCAGATGCGCGGTAGGACAGGCAGCTGCAAAGCATCACAGATATGCGTCAGGCTGTGTACGGTGCGCTGCCACTGCTGCCAAGAAAACGTGGAACGTCGCCTTTGGTCCTTTTAAGCAGTCGCTGGTAGCCGGTGGCGCCGCGTAGGATGCGCAGAAGCAGAGTCTTTACACCCAGGGCGCAGCAGCACGGTCGCATCCAGAAACTGTACTTGCAGATGCCGGTAGGACAGGCAGCTGCAAAGCATCACAGATATGCGTCAGGCATGTGTACGGTGCGCTGCCACTGCTGCCAAGAAAACGTGGAACGTCGCCTTGGTCCTTTTAAGCAGTCGCTGGTAGCCGGTGGCCGCCGCGTAGGATGGCAGAAGCAGAGTCTCTACACCCGGGCGCAGCAGCACGGTCGCATCCAGAAACTGTACTTGCAGATGCGCGGTAGGACAGGCAGCTGCAAAGCATCACAGATATGCGTCAGGCTGTGTACGGTGCGCTGCCACTGCTGCCAAGAAAACGTGGAACGTCGCCTTTGTCCTTTTAAGCAGTCGCTGGTAGCCGGTGGCGCCACGTAGGATGCGCAGAAGCAGAGTCTTTACACCCGGGCGCAGCAGCACGGTCGCATCCAGAAACTGTACTTGCAGATGCGCGGTAGGACAGGCAGCTGCAAAGCATCACAGATATGCGTCAGGCTGTGTACGGTGCGCTGCCACTGCTGCCAAGAAAACGTGGAACGTCGCCTTGGTCCTTTTAAGCAGTCGCTGGTAGCCGGTGGCGCCGCGTAGGATGCGCAGAAGCAGAGTCTTTACACCCAGGGCGCAGCAGCACGGTCGCATCCAGAAACTGTACTTGCAGATGCGCGGTAGAACAGGCAGCTGCAAAGCATCACAGATATGCTTTCAGGCTGTGTACGGGGCGCTGCCACTGCTGCCAAGAAAACGTGGAACGTCGAATTGGACCTTTTAAGCAGTCGCTGGTAGCCGGTGGCGCCGCGTAGGATGCGCAGAAGCAGAGTCTTTACACCCAGGGCGCAGCAGCACGGTCGCATCCAGAAACTGTACTTGCAGATGCGCGGTAAGGACAGGCAGCTGCAAAGCATTACAGATATGCGTCAGGCTGTGTACGGTGCGCTGCCACTGCTGCCAAGAAAACGTGGAACGTCGCCTTGGTCCTTTTAAGCAGTCGCTGGTAGCCGGTGGCGCCGCGTAGGATGCGCAGAAGCAGAGTCTTTACACCCAGGGCGCAGCAGCACGGTCGCATCCAGAAACTGTACTTGCAGATGCGCGGTAGGACAGGCAGCTGCAAAGCATCACAGATATGCGTCAGGCTGTGTACGGTGCGCTGCCACTGCTGCCCAAGAAAACGTGGAACGTCGCCTTTGGCCTTTTAAGCAGTCGCTGGTAGCCGGTGGCGCCGCGTAGGATGCGCAGAAGCAGAGTCTTTACACCCAGGGCGCAGCAGCACGGTCGCATCCAGAAACTGTACTTGCAGATGCTCGGTGTAGACAGGCAGCTGGCAAAGCATTACAGATATGCGTCAGGCTGTTGTACGGTTGCGCTGCCACTGCTGCCAAGGAAAAACGTGGAACGTCGCCTTGGTTCTTTTAAGGCAGTCGCTGTAGCCGGTGGCGCCGACGCTAGGATGCGCAGAAGCAGAGTCTTTACACCCAGGGCGCAGCAGCACGGTCGCATCCAGAAACTGTACTTGCAGATGTGCGGTAGGACCAGCAGCTGCAAAGCCTCACAGATATGCGTCAGGCTGTGTACGGTGCGCTGCCACTGCTGCCAAGAAACGTGGAACGTCGCCTTGGTCCTTTTAAGCAGTCGCTGGTAGCCGGTGGCGCCCGCGTAGGATGCGCAGAAGTCAGAGTCTTTACACCCAGGGGCGCAGGCAGTACGGTCGCATGCAGAAACTATACTGCAGATGCCGCGGTAGGACAGCGCTGCAAAGCATACAGATATGCGTCAGGCTGTGTACGGTGCAGCTGCACCTGCTGCCAAGAAAACGTGGAACGTCGCCTTGGTCCTTTTAAGCAGTCGCTGGTAGCCGGTGGCGCCGCGTAGATCGCAGAAGCTAGTCTTTACAGCCCCGGGGCGCAGCAGCACGGTCGCATCCGAAACTGTACTTGCAGATTGCCGGTAGGACAGGCAGCTGCAAAGCATCCACAGATATGCGTCAGGCTGTGTACGGTGCGCTGCCACTGCTGCCCAAGAAAACGTGGAAACGTCCGCCTTGTCCTTTTAAGCAGTCGCTGGATAGCCGTGGCGCCGCGTAGGATGCGCAGAAGCGAGTCTTTACACCCGGGGCGCATCAGCACGGTCGCATCCAGAAACTGTACTTGCCAGATGCGCGGTAGGACAGGCAGCTGCAAAACATTACAGATATGCGTCAGGCTGTGTACGGTGCGCTGCCACTGCTGCCAAGAAACGTGGAACGTCGCCTTGGTCCTTTTAAGCAGTCGCTGGTAGCCGGTGACGGCCGCTAGGATGCGCAGAGCAGAGTCTTTACACCCAGTGCGCAGCAGCACGGGTCGCATCCAGAAACTGTACTTGCAGATGTGCGGTAGGACAGGCAGCTGCAAAGCAATCACAGATATGCGTCAGGCTGTGTACGGTGCGTTGTCACTGCTGCAAGAAAACGTGGAACGTCACCTTGGTCCTTTTAAGCAGTCGCTGGTAGCCGGTGCCGCCGCGTAGGATGGCAGAAGCAGAGTCGTTACACCCAGGGCGCAGCAGTACGGTCGCATGCAGAAACTATACTTGCAGATGCCCGGTAGGACAGGCAGCTGCAAAGCATCACAGATATGTGTCAGGATGTGTACGGTGCACTGCCACTGCTGCCAAGAAAACGTGGAACGTCGCCTTTGTCCTTTTAAGCAGTCGCTGGTAGCCGGTGGCGCCGCGTAGGATGCGCAGAAGCAGAGTCTTTACACCCGGGGCGCAGCAGCACGGTCGCATCCAGAAACTGTACTTGCAGATGCGCGGTAGGACAGGCAGCTGCAAAGCATCACAGATATGCGTCAGGCTGTGTACGGTGCGCTGCCACTGCTGCCAAGAAAACGTGGAACGTCGCCTTGGTCCTTTTAAGCAGTCGCTGGTAGCCGGTGGCGCCGCGTAGGATGCGCAGAAGCAGAGTCTTTACACCCAGGGCGCAGCAGCACGGTCGCATCCAGAAACTGTACTTGCAGATGCGCGGTAGGACAGGCAGCTGCAAAGCATCACAGATATGCGTCAGGCTGTGTACGGTGCGCTGCCACTGCTGCCAAGAAAACGTGGAACGTCGCCTTGGTCCTTTTAAGCAGTCGCTGGTAGCCGGTGGCGCCGCGTAGGATGCGCAGAAGCAGAGTCTTTACACCCAGGGCGCAGCAGCACGGTCGCATCCAGAAACTGTACTTGCAGATGCGCGGTAGGAACAGGCAGCTGCAAAGCATCAAAGATATGCGTCAGGCTGTGTACGGGGCGCTGCCACTGCTGGCAAGAAAACGTGGAACGTCGACTTGGTCCTTTTAAGCAGTCGCTGGTAGCCGGTGGCGCCGCGTAGGGATGCGCAGAAAGCAGAGTCTTTACACCAGGGGCGCAGCAGCACGGTCCGCATCCAGAAACTGTACTTGCAGATGCGCGGTAGGACAGGCAGCTGCAAAGCATTCACAGATATGCGTCAGGCTGTGTACGGTGCGCTGCCACTGCCTGCCAAGAAAACGTGGAACGTCGCCTTGTCCTTTTAAGCAGTCGCTGGTAGCCGGTGGCGCCGCGTAGGATGCGCAGAAGCAGGTCTTTACACCAGGGCGCAGCCAGCACGGTCGCATCCAGAACTGTACTTGCAGATGCGCGGTAGGACAGGCAGCTGCAAAGCATCACAGATATGCGTCAGGCTGTGTACGGTGCGCTGCCACTGTCTGCCAAGAAAACGTGGAACGTCGAATTGGTTCTTTTAAGCAGTCGCTGGTAGCCGGTGGCGCCGCGCTAGGATGCGCAGAAGCAGAGTCTTTTACACCCAGGGCGCAGCAGCACGGTCGCATCCAGAAACTATACTTGCAGATTGCCGGTAGGACAGGCAGCTGCAAAGCATCACAGATATGCTGTCAGGCCTGTGTACGGTGCGCTTGCCACTGCTGCCAAGAAAACGTGGAACGTCCCTTGGTCCTTTTAAGCAGTCGCTGGTAGCCGGTGCCGCCGCCGTAGGGATGCGCAGAAGCAGAGTCTTTACACCAGGGCGCAGCAGCACGGGGTCGCATCCAGAAACTTACTTGCAGATGCGCGGTAGGGACAGGCAGCTGCAAAGCATCACAGATATGCGTCAGGCTGTGTACGGTGCACTGCCACTGCTGCCAAGAAACGTGGAAACGTCGCCTTGGTCCTTTTATGCAGTTCGCTGGTAGCCGTGGCAGGCCCGTAGGATGCGCAGAAGCAAAGTCCTCTACACCCGGGCGCAGCAGCAACGGTCGCCATCCAGAAACTGTACTTGCAGATGCGCGGTAGGACAGGAGCTGGCAAAGCATCACAGATATGCGTCAGGCTGTGTACGGTGCGCTGCCACTGCTGCCAAGAAAACGTGGAAACGTCGCCTTGTCCTTTAAGGCAGTCGCTGGTAGCCGGTGCGCCGCGTAGGATGCGCAGAAGCAGAGCTTTTACACCCATGGGCGTCAGCAGCACGGTCGCATCCAGAAACTGTACTTGCAGATGCGCGGTAGGACAGGCAGCTGCAAAGCATCACAGATATGCGTCAGGCTGTGTACGGTGCGCTGCCACTGCTGCCAAGAAAACGTGGAACGTCGAAGTGGGACCTTTTAAGCAGTCGCTGGTAGCCGGTGGCGCCGCGTAGGATGCGCAGAAGAGAGTCTTTACAACCCAGGGCGCAGCAGCACGTCGCATCCAGAAACTGTACTTGCAGATGGCCGGTAGGACAGGCAGCTGCAAAGCATCACAGATATGCGTCAGGCTGTGGTACGGTGCGCTGCCACTGCTGCCAAGAAAACGTGAACGTCGCCTTGGTCCTTTTAAGCAGTCGCTGGTAGCCGGTGCGCCGACGTAGGAATGCGCAGAAGCAGAGTCTTACATCCAGGTGCGCAGCAGCACGGTCGCATCCAGAAACTGTACTTGCCAGATGTGGCGGTAGGACAGGCCAGCTGCAAAGCATCACAGATATGCGTCAGCTGTGTACGGTGCGCTGCCACTGCTGCCCAAGAAAAACGTGGAACGTCGAATTGGTCCTTTATAAGCAGTCGCTGGTAGCCGGTGGCGCCGCGTAGGATGCGCAGAAGCAGAGTCTTTACACCCAGGGCGCAGCAGCACGGTCGCATCCAGAAACTAGTACTTGCAGATGCGCGGTAGGACAGGCAGCTGCAAAGCATCACAGATTATGCGTCAGGCTGTGTACGGTGCGCTGTCCACTGCTGCCAAGAAAACGGGAACGTCGCCTTGGTCCTTTAAGCAGTCGCTGGTAAGCCGGTGGCGCCGCGTAGGATGCGCAGAAGCAGAAGTCTTTACAACCCAGGGCGCAGCAGCACGGTCGCATCCAGAAACTGTACTTGCAGATGCGCGGTAGGACAGGCAGCTGCAAAGCATCACATATATGCGTCCAGGCTGTGTACCGGTGCGCTGCCACTGCTGCCAAGAAAACGTGGAACGTCGCCTTGGTCCTTTTAAGCAGTCGCTGGTAGCCGGTGGCGCCGCGTTAGGATGCGCAGAAGCAGAGTCTTTACACCCAGGGCGCAGCAGCACGGTCCGCATCCAGAAACTGTACTTGCAGATGCGCGGTAAGGACAGGCAGCTGCAAAAGCATCACAGATATGCGTCAGGCTGTGTACGGTGCGCTGCCACTGGCTGCCAAGAAAACGTGGAACGTCGCCTTGGTCCTTTTAAGCAGTCGCTGGTAGCCTGTGGCGCCGCGTAGGATGCGCAGAAGCAGAGTCTTTACACCCGGGCGCAGTAGCACGGTCGCATCCAGAAACTGTACTTGCAGATGCCGGTAGGACAGGCAGCTGCAAAGCATCACAGATATGCGTCAGTGCTGTGTACGGTGCGCTGCCACTGCTGCCAAGAAAACGTGGAACGTCGCCTTGGTCATTTTAAGCAGTCGCTGGTAGCCGGTGGCGCCGCGTAGGAATGCGCAGAAGCAGAGTCTTTACACCCAGGGCGCAGCAGCAGCGGTCGCATCCAGAAACTGTACTTGCAGATGTGCCGGTAGGACAGGCAGCTGGCAAAGCATCACAGATATGCGTCAGGCTGTGTACGGTGCGCTGTCCACTGCTGCCAAGAAAACGTGGAACGTCGCCTTTGTCCTTTAAGGCAGTCGCTGGTAGCCGGTGGCGCCGCGTAGGATGCGCAGAAGCAGAGTCTTAACACCCAGGGCGCAGCAGCACGGTCGCATCCAGAAACTGTACTTGCAGATGCCCGGTAGGACAGGCAGCTGCAAAGCATCACCAGATATGCTCAGGCCTGTGTACGGTGCGCCTGCCACTGCTGCCAAGAAAACGTGGAACGTCGCCTTGGTCCTTTTATGCAGTCGCTGGTAGCCGGTGGCGCCCGTAGGATGCGCAGAAGCAGAGTCTATTACAACCCAGGGCGCAGCAGCACGGTCGCATCCAGAAACTGTACTTGCAGATGCGCGGTAGACAGGCAGCTGCAAAGCCTCACAGATAGTCGTCAGGCTGTGTACGGTGCGCTGCCACTGCTGCCAAGAAAACGTGGAACGTCGCCTTGGTCCTTTAAGCAGACGCTGGTAGCGGTTGCGCCGCGCATAGGATGCGCAGAAGCAGAGCTTTACACCCAGGGCGACGTCAGCAGGGTCGCCATCCAGAACTGTACTTGCAGATGTGGCGGTAGGACAGGCAGCTGCAAAGCATCCCAGATATGCGTCAGGCTGTGTAACGGTGCGCTTGCCACTGCTGCCCAGAAACGTGGAACGTCCCCTTGGTCCTTTTAAGCAGTCCGATGGTAGCCGGTGGCGCCGCGTAGGAGCGCAGAAGCAGAGTCTTACACCAGGGCGGCAGCAGCACGGTCGCATGCAGAAACTGTACTTGCAGATGCCAGGTAGGACAGGCAGCTGCAAAGCATCACAGATATGCGTCAGGCTGTGTACGGTGCGCTGCCACTGCTGCCAAGAAAACGTGGAACGTAGCCTTGGTCCTTTTATAAGCAGTCGCTGGTAGCCGGTGGCGCCGACGTAGGATGCGCAGAAGCAGAGTCTTCTCACCCAGGGCGCAGCAGCACGGTCGCATCCAGAAACTGTACTGCAGATGCCGCGTAGGACAGGCAGCTGCAAAGCATCACAGATATGCGTCAGGCTGTGTACGGTGCGCTGCCACTGCTGCAAGAAAACGTGGAACGTCGCCTTGGTCATTTAAGCAGTCGCTGGTAGCCCGGTGGCGCGCGCATAGGATGCGCAGAAGCCAGAGTTCTTTACACCCAGGGCGCAGCAGCACGGTCGCATCCAGAAACTGTACTTGCAGATGCCCGTAGGACAGGCAGCTGCAAAGCATCACAGATATGTGTCAGGATGTGTACGGTGCGCTGCCACCTGCTGGCCAAGAAAACGTGGAACGTCGCCTTTGTCCTTTTAAGCAGTCGCTGTAGCCGGTGGCGCCGCGTAGGATGCGCAGAACAGAGTCTTTACACCCAGGGCGCAGCAGGCACGGTCGCATCCAGAAACTGTACTTGCAGATGCGCGGTAGACAGGCAGCTGCAAAGCATCACAGATATGGTCAGGCTGTGTACGGTGCACTGCCCACTGCTGCCAGAAAAAACGTGGAACGTCGCCTTGGTCTTTTAAGCAGTCGCTGGTAGCCTGTGGCGCCCGCGTAGGAATGCGCAGAAGCAGAGTCTTTACACCGGGCGCAGTAGCACGGGTCGCCATCCAGAAACTGTACTTGCAGATGCGCGGTAGGACAGGCAGCTGCAAAGAATCAGCAGATATGCGTCAGGCTGTGTACGGTGCGCTGCCAATGCTGCCAAGAAAACGTGGAACGTCGCCTTGGTCATTTAAGGCAGTCGCTGGTAGCCGGTGGCGCCGCGTAGGATGCGCAGAAGCAGAGTCTTTACACCCATGGCGCAGCAGCACGGTCGCATCCAGAAACTGTACTTGCAGATGCGCGGTAGGACAGGCAGCTGCAAAGCATCACAGATATGCGTCAGGCTGTGTACGGTGCGCGTCCACTGCTGCCAAGAAAACGTGGAACGTCGAATTGGTACCTTTTAAGCGTCGCTGGTAGCGGTGGCGCCGCGTAGGATGCGCAGAAGCCGAGTCTTTTCACCAGGGCGCAGCAGGCACGGTCGCATCCAGAACTATACTTGCAGATGCCCGGTAGGACAGGCAGCTGCAAAGCATCACAGATACTGCTGTCAGGATGTGTACGGTGCGCTGCCACTGCTGCCAAGAAAACGTAGGAACGTCGCCCTTGTCCTTTTAAGCAGTCGCTGGTAGCCGGTGGCGCCGCGTAGGATGCGCAGAAGCAGAGTCTTTACACCCAGGGCGCAGCAGCACGGTCGCATCCAGAAACTGTACTTGCAGATGCGCGGTAGGACAGGCAGCTGCAAAGCATCACAGATATGCGTCAGGCTGTGTACGGTGCGCTGCCACTGCTGCCAAGAAAACGTGGAACGTCGCCTTGGTCCTTTTAAGCAGTCGCTGGTAGCCGGTGGCGCCGCGTAGGATGCGCAGAAGCAGAGTCTTTACACCCAGGGCGCAGCAGCACGGTCGCATCCAGAAACTGTACTTGCAGATGCGCGGTAGGACAGGCAGCTGCAAAGCATCACAGATATGCGTCAGGCTGTGTACGGTGCGCTGCCACTGCTGCCAAGAAAACGTGGAACGTCGCCTTGGTCCTTTTAAGCAGTCGCTGGTAGCCGGTGGCGCCGCGTAGGATGCGCAGAAGCAGAGTCTTTACACCCAGGGCGCAGCAGCACACGGTCGCATCCAGAAACTGTACTTGCAGATGCGCGGTAGGACGGCAGCTGCAAAGCATCACAGATATTGCGTCAGGCTGTGTACGGTGGCGCTGCCACTGCTGACCAAGAAAACGTGGAACGTTCGCCTTGGTCCTCTTAAGCAGTCGCTGGTAGCGGTGTGCGCGCGTAGGATGCGCAGAAGCAAGTCTTTCACCCAGGGCGCAGCAGCACGGTCGCATCCAGAAACTGTACTTGCAGATGCGCGGTAGGACAGCAGCTGCAAAGCATCCCAGATATGCGTCAGGCTGTGTACGGTGCGCTGTCCACCTCGCCTGCCAAGAAAACGTGGAACGTCCCCTTGGTCCTTTAAAGCAGTCGCTGGTAGCCGGTGCGCCGCGTAGGATGCGCAGAAGCAGAGTCATTTACACCCAGGGCGCAGCAGCACGGTCGCATCCAGAAAAACTGTACTTGCAGATGCCCGGTAGGACAGGCAGCTGCAAAGCATCACAGATATGTGTCAGGCTGTGTACGGTGCGCTGCCACTGCTGCCAAGAAAAACGTGGAACGTCCCCTTTGTCCTTTTTAATGCAGTCGCTGGTAGCCGGTGGCGCCACGTAGGATGAGCAGAAGCAGAGTCTTTACACCCGGGCGCAGCAGCACGGTAGCATCCAGAAACTGTACTTGCAGATGCCGGTAGGACAGGCAGCTGCCAAAGCATCACAGATATGCGTCATGGCTGTGTAAGGGTGCGCTGCCACTGCTGCCAAGAAAACGTGGAACGTCGCCTTGGTCATTTTAAGCAGTCGCTGGTAGCCGGTGACGCCGCCTAGGATGCGCAGATGCAGAGTCTTTACACCCAGGGCGCAGCAGCAGGGTCGCATCCAGAAACTGTACTTGCAGATGTGCGGTAGGACAGGCAGCTGCAAAGCATCACAGATATGCGTCAGGCTGTGTACGGTGCGCTGTCACTGCTGCCAAGAAAACGTGGAACGTCGACCTTTGGTCCTAGCAGGTTCGCTGGTAGCCGGTGGCGCCGCGTAGGATGCGCAGAAGCAGAGTCTTTACACCCAGGGCGCAGCAGCACGGTCGCATCCAGAAACTGTACTTGCAGATGCGCGGTAGGACAGGCAGCTGCAAAGCATCACAGATATGCGTCAGGCTGTGTACGGTGCGCTGCCACTGCTGCCAAGAAAACGTGGAACGTCGCCTTGGTCCTTTTAAGCAGTCGCTGGTAGCCGGTGGCGCCGCGTAGGATGCGCAGAAGCAGAGTCTTTACACCCAGGGCGCAGCAGCACGGTCGCATCCAGAAACTGTACTTGCAGATGCGCGGTAGGACAGGCAGCTGCAAAGCATCACAGATATGCGTCAGGCTGTGTACGGTGCGCTGCCACTGCTGCCAAGAAAACGTGGAACGTCGCCTTGGTCCTTTTAAGCAGTCGCTGGTAGCCGGTGGCGCCGCGTAGGATGCGCAGAAGCAGAGTCTTTACACCCAGGGCGCAGCAGCACGGTCGCATCCAGAAACTGTACTTGCAGATGCGCGGTAGGACAGGCAGCTGCAAAGCATCACAGATATGCGTCAAGGCTGTGTACGGTGCGCTGCCACTGCTGCCAAGAAAACGTGGAAACGTCGCCTTGGTTCCTTTTAAGCAGTCGCTGGTATGCCGGTGCCGCCGCGTCAGGAATGCGCAGAAGCAGAGTCCTTTACACCCAGGGCGCAAGCAGCACGGTCGCATCCAGAAACTGTACTTGCAGATGCCGCGGTAGGACAGGCAGCTGCAAAGCATCACAGATAATGCGTCAGGCTGTGTACGGTGCGCTGCCACTGCTGCCAAGAAAACGTGGAACGTCGCAATTTGTCCTTTTAAGCAGTCGCTGGTAGCCGGTGGCGCCGCGTAGGATGCGCAGAAGCCGAGTCTTTACACCCAGGGCGCAGCAGCACGGTCGCATCCAGAAACTGTACTTGCAGATGCGCGGTAGGACAGGCAGCTGCAAAGCATCACAGATATGCGTCAGGCTGTGTACGGTGCGCTGCCACGGCTGCCAAGAAAACGTGGAACGTCGCCTTGGTCCTTTTAAGCAGCTCGCTGGTAGCCGGTGGCGCCGCGTAGGATGCGCAGAAGCAGAGTCTTACCCCAGGGCGGTCAGCAGCACGGTCGCATCCAAGAAACTGTACTTGCAGATGCGCGTAGGACAGGCAGCTGCAAAGCATCCAGCAGATATGCGTCAGGCTTGTGTCGGTGCGCTGCACTGCTGCCAAGAAAACGGTGGAACGTCGCATTGTCCTTTTAAGCAGTCGCTGGTAGCCGGTGGCGCCGCGTAGGAATGCGCAGAAGCCGAGTCTTTACACCCAGGGCGCAGCAGCACGGTCGCATCCAGAAACTGTACTTGCAGATGCCCGGTAGGACAGGCAGCTGCAAGCATCACAGATATGCGTCAGGCTGTGTACGGTGGCGCTGCCACCTGCTGCCAAGAAAACGTGGAACGTCGCTCTTGTCCTTTAATGCAGTCCTGGTAGCCGGTGGCGCCCGCGTTAGGATGCGCAGAAGCAGAGTCTTTACACCTAGGGCGCAGCACGCACGGTCGCATTCCAGAAACTGTACTGCAGATGCTCGGTAGGACAGGCAGCTGCAAAAGCATCACAGATATGCTGTCCAGGCTGTGTACGGTGCGCTGCCACTGCTGCCAAGAAACGTGGAACGTCGCCTTGATCCTTTTAAGGGCAAGTCGCTGGTAGCCGGTTGCGCCGACGTAGGATGCGCAGAAGCAGAGTCTCTACACCAGGGCGCAGCAGCACTGGTCGCATCCAGAAATGTACTGCAGATGCGCGGTAGGACAGGCAGCTGCAAAGCATCACAGATATGCGTCAGGCTGTGTACGGTGCGCTGTCACTGCTGCAATGAAACGTGGAACGTCGACTTGTCCTTTAAGCAGTCGCTGGGTAACCGGTGCGCCGCGTAGGATGCCAGGAAGCAGAGTCCATTACACACCAGGGGCGCAGCAGCACGGTTCGCATCCAGAAACTGTAGTTGCAGATGCGGCGGTTAGGACAGGCAGCTGCAAAGCATCACAGATATGCGTCAGGCTGTGTACGGTGCGCTGCCACTGCTGCCAAGAAAACGTGGAACGTCGCCTTGGTCCTTTTAAGCAGTCGCTGGTAGCCGGTGGCGCCGCGTAGGATGCGCAGAAGCAGAGTCTTTACACCAGGGCGCAGCAGCACGGTGATCCAGAACATCTCCGGGACAGCAGTCGCATCCAGAATGCTCAGTGGCGGTGGCGCAGCTGCAAGAAACGGAAGCCGGCTTTACGTCGCTGACGTGCGCCGTGGAGCGGCTTTTACACCGGGCGGCCGGTGATCCAGAACGATTAACCGGGACAGCAGTCGCATCCAGAATGCTCAGTGGCGGTGGCGCAGCTGCAAGAAACGGAAGCGCGGCTTTACGTCGCTGACGTGCGCCGTGGACGCGCGGTCTTTAACCACGCGAGCCGGTGCCCAGAATGCGCAGAGCGGTACACAGGCAAGCACACGTGCTCAGGTGTACTGCGTGCCACTGCTGCCAAGAAAACGTGGAACGTCCCTTGGTCCTTTTAAGCAGTCGCTGGTAGCCGGTGGCGCCGCGTAGGATGCGCAGAAGCAGAGTCTTTACCCAGGGCGCAGCAGCACGGTCGCATCCAGAAACTGTACTTGCAGATGCGCGGTAGGACAGGCAGCTGCAAAGCATCACAGATATGCGTCAGGCTGTGTACGGTGCGCTGCCACTGCTGCCAAGAAAACGTGGAACGTCGCCTTGGTCCTTTTAAGCAGTCGCTGGTAGCCGGTGGCGCCGCGTAGGATGCGCAGAAGCAGAGTCTTTACACCCAGGGCGCAGCAGCACGGTCGCATCCAGAAACTGTACTTGCAGATGCGCGGTAGGACAGGCAGCTGCAAAGCATCACAGATATGCGTCAGGCTGTGTACGGTGCGCTGCCACTGCTGCCAAGAAAACGTGGAACGTCGTGGTCCTTTAAGCAGTCGCTGGTAGCCGGTGGCGCCGCGTAGGATGCGCAGAAGCAGGTTCTTTTCACCCAGGCGCAGCAGCACGGTCGCATCCATCCAGAAACTGTACTTGCAGATGCGCGGTAGGACAGGCAGCTGCAAAGGCATCACAGATATGCGTCAGGCTGTGTACTAGGTGCGCTGCCACTGCTGCCAAGAAAACGTGGAACGTCGAATTGGTCCTCTTAAGCAGTCGCTGGTAGCGGTGGCGCGCGTAGGATGCGCAGAAGCAGTCTTTACACCAGGGCGCAGCAGCACGGTCGCATCCAGAAACTGTACTTGCAGATGCGCGGTAGGACAGGCAGCTGCAAAGCATCACAGATATGCGTCAGGCTGTGTACGGTGCGCTGTCACTGCTGCCAAGAAAACGTGGAACGTCGAATTTGTCCTTTTAAGCAGTCGCTGGTAGCCGGTGGCGCCGCGTAGGATGCGCAGAAGCCGAGTCTTTTCACCCAGGGCGCAGCAGCACGGTCGCATCCAGAAACTATACTTGCAGATGCCCGGTAGGACAGGCAGCTGCCAAAGCATCACAGATATGCGTCAGGCTGTGTACGGTGTGCTGTCACTGCTGCCAAGAAAACGTAGAACGTCGCCTTGGTCCTTTAGGGCAGTCGCTGGTAGCCGGTTGCGCCGCGTAGGATGCGCAGAAGCAGAGTCATTACACCCAGGGCGCAGCAGCACGGTCGCATCCAGAAACTGTACTTGCAGATGCGCGGTAGGACAGGCAGCTGCAAAGCATCACAGATATGCGTCAGGCTGTGTACGGTGCGCTGCCACTGCTGCCAAGAAAACGTGGAACGTCGCCTTGGTCCTTTTAAGCAGTCGCTGGTAGCCGGTGGCGCCGCGTCAGGATGCGCAGAAGCAGAGTCTTACACCCAGGGCGCAGCAGCACGGTCGCATCCAGAAACTGTACTTGCAGATGCGCGGTAGGACAGGCAGCTGCAAAGCATCACAGATATGCGTCAGGCTGTGTACGGTGCGCTGCCACTGCTGCCAAGAAAACGTGGAACGTCGCCTTGGTCCTTTTAAGCAGTCGCTGGTAGCCGGTGGCGCCGCGTAGGATGCGCAGAAGAAGAGTCTTTACACCCAGGGCGCAGCAGCACTGGTCGCATCCAGAAACTGTACTTGCAGATGTGCGGTAGGACAGGCAGCTGCAAAGCATCACAGATATGCGTCAGGCTGTGTACGGTGCGCTGCCACTGCTTGCCAGAAAACGTGGAACGTCGACTTGGTCCTTTTAAGCAGTCGCTGGTAGCCGGTGGCGCCGCGTAGGATGCGCAGAAGCAGAGTCTTTACAACCAGGGCGCAGCAGCACGGTCGCATCCAGAACTGTACTTGCAGATGCGCGGTAGGACAGGCAGCTGCAAAGCATCACAGATATGCGTCAGGCTGTGTACGGTGCGCTGCCACTGCTGGCAAGGAAACCGTGGAACGTCGCCTTGGTCCTTTTAAGCAGTCGCTGGTAGCCGGTGACGCCGGCCTAGGATGCGCAGAATGCAGAGTCTTTACACCCGGGCGCAGCAGCACGGTCGCATCCAGAAACTGTACTTGCAGATGCGCGGTAGGACAGGCAGCTGCAAAGCATCACAGATATGCGTCAGGCTGTGTACGGTGCGCTGCCACTGCTGCCAAGAAAACGTGGAACGTCGCCTTGGTCCTTTTAAGCAGTCGCTGGTAGCCGGTGGCGCCGCGTAGGATGCGCAGAAGCAGTCTTTACACCCAGGGCGCAGCAGCACGGTCGCATCCAGAAACTGTACTTGCAGATGCGCGGTAGGACAGGCAGCTGCAAAGCATCACAGATATGCGTCAGGCTGTGTACGGTGCGCTGCCACTGCTGCCAAGAAAACGTGGAACGTCGCCTTGGTCCTTTTAAGCAGTCGCTGGTAGCCGGTGGCGCCGCGTAGGATGCGCAGAAGCAGAGTCTTTACACCCAGGGCGCAGCAGCACGGTCGCATCCAGAAACTGTACTTGCAGATGCGCGGTAGGACAGGCAGCTGCAAAGCATCACAGATATGCGTCAGGCTGTGTACGGTGCGCTGCCACTGCTGCCAAGAAAACGTGGAACGTCGCCTTGGTCCTTTTAAGCAGTCGCTGGTAGCCGGTGGCGCCGCGTAGGATGCGCAGAAGCAGAGTCTTTACACCCGAGGGCGCAGCAGCACGGTCCGCATCCAGAAACTGTACTTGCAGATGCGCGGTAGGACAGGCAGCTGCAAAGCATCACAGATATGCGTCAGGCTGTGTACGGGTGCGCTGCCACTGCTGCCAAGAAAACGTGGAACGTCGCCTTGGTTCCTTTTAAGCAGTCGCTGGTAGCCGGTGGCGCCGCGTAGGATCCGCAGAAGCAGAGTCTTTACACCCGGGGCGCAGTAGCACGGTCGCATCCAGAAACTGTACTTGCAGATGCCCGGTAGGACAGGCAGCTGCAAAAGCATCACAGATATGCGTCAGGCTGTGTACGTTGCGCTGCCACTGCTGCCAAGAAAAACGTGAACGTCGCCGTGGTCCATTTAAGCAGTCGCTGGTAGCCGGTGGCGGCCGCGATAGGATGCGCAGAAGCAGAGTCTTTACACCCAGGGCGCAGCAGCACGGTCGCATCCAGAAACTGTACTTGCAGATGCGCGGTAGGACAGGCAGCTGCAAAGCATCACAGATATGCGTCAGGCTGTGTACGGTGCGCTCCCAAAAAAAAAAAAAAAAAAAAAAAAAAAAAAAAAAAAAAAAAAAAAAAAAAAAAAAAAAAAAAAAAAAAAAAAAAAAAAAAAAAAAAAAAAAAAAAAAAAAAAAAAAAAAAAAAAAAAAAAAAAAAAAAAAAAAAAAAAAAAAAAAAAAAAAAAAAAAAAAAAAAAAAAAAAAAAAAAAAAAAAAAAAAAAAAAAAAAAAAAAAAAAAAAAAAAAAAAAAAAAAAAAAAAAAAAAAAAAAAAAAAAAAAAAAAAAAAAAAAAAAAAAAAAAAAAAAAAAAAAAAAAAAAAAAAAAAAAAAAAAAAAAAAAAAAAAAAAAAAAAAAAAAAAAAAAAAAAAAAAAAAAAAAAAAAAAAAAAAAAAAAAAAAAAAAAAAAAAAAAAAAAAAAAAAAAGGGGGGGGGGGGGGGGGGGGGGGGGGGGGGGGGGGGGGGGGGGGGGGGGGGGGGGGGGGGGGGGGGGGGGGGGGGGGGGGGGGGGGGGGGGGGGGGGGGGGGGGGGGGGGGGGGGGGGGGGGGGGGGGGGGGGGGGGGGGGGGGGGGGGGGGGGGGGGGGGGGGGGGGGGGGGGGGGGGGGGGGGGGGGGGGGGGGGGGGGGGGGGGGGGGGGGGGGGGGGGGGGGGGGGGGGGGGGGGGGGGGGGGGGGGGGGGGGGGGGGGGGGGGGGGGGGGGGGGGGGGGGGGGGGGGGGGGGGGGGGGGGGGGGGGGGGGGGGGGGGGGGGGGGGGGGGGGGGGGGGGGGGGGGGGGGGGGGGGGGGGGGGGGGGGGGGGGGGGGGGGGGGGGGGGGGGGGGGGGGGGGGGGGGGGGGGGGGGGGGGGGGGGGGGGGGGGGGGGGGGGGGGGGGGGGGGGGGGGGGGGGGGGGGGGGGGGGGGGGGGGGGGGGGGGGGGGGGGGGGGGGGGGGGGGGGGGGGGGGGGGGGGGGGGGGGGGGGGGGGGGGGGGGGATGCGCAGAAGCAGAGTCTTTACACCAGGGCGCAGCAGCACGGTCGCATCCAGAAACTGTACTTGCAGATGCGCGGTAGGACAGGCAGCTGCAAAGCATCACAGATATGCGTCAGGCTGTGTACGGTGCGCTGCCACTGCTGCCAAGAAAACGTGGAACGTCGCCTTGGTCCTTTTAAGCAGTCGCTGGTAGCCGGTGGCGCCGCGTAGGATGCGCAGAAGCAGAGTCTTTACACCCAGGGCGCAGCAGCACGGTCGCATCCAGAAACTGTACTTGCAGATGCGGTAGGACAGGCAGCTGCAAAGCATCACAGATATGCGTCAGGCTGTGTACGGTGCGCTGCCACTGCTGCCAAGAAAACGTGGAACGTCGCCTTGGTCCTTTTAAGCAGTCGCTGGTAGCCGGTGGCGCCGCGTAGGATGCGCAGGAAGCAGAGCTTTACACCCAGGGCGCAGCAGCACGGTCGCATCCAGAAACTGTACTTGCAGATGCGCGGTAGAACAGGCAGCTGCAAAGCATCACAGATATGCTGTCAGGCTGTGTACGGGGCGCTGCCACTGCTGCCAAGAAAACGTGGAACGTCGCCTTGGTACCTTTTAAGCAGTCGCTGGTAGCCGGTGGCGCCGCGCTAGGATGCGCAGAAGCAGAGTCCTTTACACCCAGGGCGCAGCAGCACGGTCGCATCCAGAAACTGTACTTGCAGATGCGCGGTAGGAACAGGCAGCTGCAAAGCATCACAGATATGCTTCAGGCTGTGTACGGGGCGCTGCCACTGCTGCCAAGAAAACGTGGAACTAGCATTGGTCCTTTTAAGCAGTCGCTGTAGCCGGTGGCGCCGCGTAGGATGCGCAGAAGCAGAGTCTTTACACCCAGGGCGCAGCAGCACGGTCGCATCCAGAAACTGTACTTGCAGATGCGCGGTAGGACAGGCAGCTGCAAAGCATCACAGATATGCGTCAGGCTGTGTACGGTGCGCTGCCACTGCTGCCAAGAAAACGTGGAACGTCCGCATTGGTCCTTTTAAGCAGTCGCTGGTAGCCGGTGGCCGCCGCGTAGGATGCGCATGAAGCAGAGTCGTTACAACCCAGGGCGCAGCAGCACGGTCGCATCCAGAAACTGTACTTGCAGATGCGCCGGTAGGACAGGCAGCTGCAAAGCATCACAGATATGCTGTCAGGCTGTGTACGGTGCGCTGCCACCTGCTGCCAAGAAAAACGTGGAACGTCGCCTTGGTACCTTTTAAGCAGTCCGCTGGTAGCCGGTGGCGCCGCGTAGGATGCGCAGAAGCAGAGTCTTTACACCCTAGGGCGCAGCAGCACGGTCGCATCAGGAAACTGTACTTGCAGATGCGCGGTAGGACAGGCAGCTGCAAAGCATCACAGATATGCGTCAGGCTGTGTACGGTGCGCTGCCACTGCTGCCAAGAAAACGTGGAACGTCGAATTGGACCTTTAAGCAGCTCGCTGGTAGCCGGTGGCGCCGCGTAGGAGGCGCAGAAGCAGAGTCTTTACACCCAGGGCGCAGCAGCACGTCGCATCCAGAAACTGTACTTGCAGATGCGCGGTAGGACAGGCAGCTGCAAAGCATCACAGATATGCGTCAGGCTGTGTACGGTGCGCTGCCACTGCTGCCAAGAAAACGTGGAACGATCGACGTGGTCCTTTAAGCAGTCGCTGGTAGCCGGTGGCGCCGCGTAGGATGCGCAGGAAGCAGAGTCTTTACACCCTAGGGCGCAGCAGCACGGTCGCATCCAGAAACTGTACTTGCAGATGCGCGGTAGAGACAGGCCAGCTGGCAAAGCATCACAGATATGCGTCAGGCTGTGGTACGGTGCGCTGTCACTGCTGCCAAGAAAACGTGGACGTCGAATTGTCCTTTTAAGCAGTCCGCTGGTAGCCGGTGGCGCCGCGTAGGATGCGCAGAAGCGAGTCTTTATCACCAGGGCGCAGCAGCACGGTCGCATCATAAACTGTACTTGCAGATGCGCGGTAGGACAGGCAGCTGCAAAAGCATCACAGATATGCGTCAGGCTGTGTACGGTGCGCTGCCACTGCTGCCAAGAAAACGTGGAACGTCGCCTTGGTCCTTTTAAAGCAGCCGCTGGTAGCCGGTGGCGCCGCGTAGGAATGCGCAGAAGCAGAGTCTTTACACCCTAGGGCGCAGCAGCACGGTCGCATCAGAAACTGTACTTGCAGATGCCGGTAGGACAGGCAGCTGCAAAGCATCAAAGATATCGTCAGGCTGTGTACGGTGCGCTGCCACTGCTGCCAAGAAAACGTGGAACGTCAGCCTTGGTCCTTTTAAGCAGTCGCTGGTAGCCGGTGGCGCCGCGTAGGATGCGCAGAAGCAGAGTCTTACACCCAGGGCGCAGCAGCACGGTCGCATCCAGAAACTGTACTTGCAGATGCGCGGTAGGACAGGCAGCTGCAAAGCATCACAGATATGCGTCAGGCTGTGTACGGTGCGCTGCCACTGCTGCCAAGAAAACGTGGAACGTCGCCTGGTTCTTTTAAGCAGTCGCTGGTAGCCGGTGGCGCCGCGTAGGGATGCGCAGAAGCAGAGTCTTTACAACCCAGGGCGCAGCAGCACGGTCGCATCCAGAAACTGTACTTGCAGATGCGCGGTAGGACAGGCAGCTGCAAAGCATCACAGATATGCGTCAGGCTGTGTACGGTGCGCTGCCACTGCTGCCAAGAAAACGTGGAACGTCGCCTTGGTCCTTTTAAGCAGTCGCTGATAGCCGGTGGCGCCGCGCAGGATGCGCAGAAGCAGAGTCTTTACACCCAGGGCGCAGCAGCACGGTCGCATCCAGAAACTGTACTTGCAGATGCGCGGTAGAACAGGCAGCTGCAAAGCATCACAGATATGCGTCAGGCTGTGTACGGTGCGCTGCCACTGCTGCCAAGAAAACGTGGAACGTCGCCTTGGTCCTTTTTAAGCAGTCGCTGATAGCCGGTGGCGCACGCGTAAGGATGCGCAGAAGCAGAGTCTTTACACCCAGGGCGCAGCAGCACGGTCGCATCCAGAAACTGTACTTGCAGATGCGCGGTAGGACAGGCAGCTGCAAAGCATCACAGATATGCGTCAGGCTGTGTACGGTGCGCTGCCACTGCTGCCAAGAAAACGTGGAACGTCGCCTTGGTCCTTTTAAGCAGTCGCTGGTAGCCGGTGGCGCCGCAGTAGGATGCGCAGAAGCAGAGTCTTTACACCCAGGGCGCAGCAGCACGGGTCGCATCCAGAAACTGTACTTGCAGATGCGCCGGTAGGAGCAGGCAGCTGCAAAGCATCACAGATATGCGTCAGGCTGTGTACGGTGGCGCTGCCACTGCTGCAAGAAAACGTGAACGGTTCGCCTTGGTCCTTTTAAGCAGTCGCTGGTAGCCGGTGGACGCCGCGTAGGATGCGCAGAAGCAGAGTCTTTACACCCAGGGCGCAGCAGCACGGTCGCATCCAGAAACTGTACTTGCAGATGTCGGCGGTAGGACAGGCAGCTGCAAAGCATCACAGATATGCGTCAGGCTGTGTACGGTGCGCTGCCACTGCTGCCAAGAAAACGTGGAACGTCGCCTTGGTCCTTTTAAGCAGTCGCTGGTAGCCGGTGGCGCCGCGTAGGGATGCGCAGAAGCAGAGTCTTTACATCCAGGGCGCAGGCAGCACGGTCGCATCCAGAAGCTGTACTTGCAGATGCGCGGTAGAACAGGCAGCTGCAAAGCATCACAGATATGCGTCAGGCTGTGTACGGGGCGCGGCCACTGCTGCCAAGAAAACGTGGAACGTCGAATTGGTCCTCTTAAGCAGTCGCTGGTAGCCGGTGGCGTCCACGTAGGATGCGCAGAAGCAGAGTCTTTACACCCAGGGCGCAGCAGCACGGTCGCATCCAGAAACTGTACTTGCAGATGCGCGGTAGAACAGGCAGCTGCAAAGCATCACAGATATGCTTTCAGGCTGTGTACGGGGCGCTGCCACTGCGGCCAAGAAAACGTGGAACGTCGACTTGGTCCTTTTAAGCAGTCGCTGGTAGCCGGTGGCGCCGCGTAGGATGCGCAGAAGCAGAGTCTTTACACCCTAGGGCGCAGCAGCACGGTCGCATCCAGAAACTGTACTTGCAGATGCGCGGTAGGACAGGCAGCTGCAAAGCATCACAGATATGCGTCAGGCTGTGTACGGTGCGCTGCCACTGCTGCCAAGAAAACGTGGAACGTCGCCTTGGTCCTTTTAAGCAGTCGCTGGTAGCCGGTGGCGCCGCGTAGGATGCGCAGAAGCAGAGTCTTTACACCCAGGGCGCAGCAGCACGGTCGCATCCAGAAACTGTACTTGCAGATGCGCGGTAGGACAGGCAGCTGCAAAGCATCACAGATATGCGTCAGGCTGTGTACGGTGCGCTGCCACTGCTGCCAAGAAAACGTGGAACGTCGCCTTGGTCCTTTTAAGCAGTCGCTGGTAGCCGGTGGCGCCGCGTAGGATGCGCAGAAGCAGAGTCTTTACACCCAGGGCGCAGCAGCACGGTCGCATCCAGAAACTGTACTTGCAGATGCGCGGTAGGACAGGCAGCTGCAAAGCATCACAGATATGCGTCAGGCTGTGTACGGTGCGCTGCCACTGCTGCCAAGAAAACGTGGAACGTCGCCTTGGTCCTTTTAAGCAGTCGCTGGATAGCCGGTGGCGCCGCGTAGGATGCGCAGAAGCAGAGTCTTTACACCCAGGGCGCAGCAGCACGGTCGCATCCAGAAACTGTACTTGCAGATGCGCGGTAGGACAGGCAGCTGCAAAGCATCACAGATATGCGTCAGGCTGTGTACGGTGCGCTGCCACTGCTGCCAAGAAAACGTGGAACGTCGCCTTGGTCCTTTTAAGCAGTCGCTGGTAGCCGGTGGCGCCGCGTAGGATGCGCAGAAGCAGAGTCCTTACACCCAGGGCGCAGCAGCACGGTCGCATCCAGAAACTGTACTTGCAGATGCGCGGTAGGACAGGCAGCTGCAAAGCATCACAGATATGCGTCAGGCTGTGTACGGTGCGCTGCCACTGCTGCCAAGAAAACGTGGAACGTCGCCTTGGTCCTTTTAAGCAGTCGCTGGTAGCCGGTGGCGCCGCGTAGGATGCGCAGAAGCAGAGTCTTTACACCCAGGGCGCAGCAGCACGGTCGCATCCAGAAACTGTACTTGCAGATGCGCGGTAGGACAGGCAGCTGCAAAGCATCACAGATATGCGTCAGGCTGTGTACGGTGCGCTGCCACTGCTGCCAAGAAAACGTGAACGTCGACTTGGTCCTTTAAGCAGTCGCTGATAGCCGGTGGCGCCGCGAGGATGCGCAGAAGCAGAGTCTTTACACCCAGGGCGCAGCAGCACGGTCGCATCCAGAAACTGTACTTGCAGATGCGCGGTAGAACAGGCAGCTGCAAAGCATCACAGATATGCTTTCAGGCTGTGTACGGGGCGCTGCCACTGCTGCCAAGAAAACGTGGAACGTCGAATTGGACCTTTTAAGCAGTCGCTGGTAGCCGGTGGCGCCGCGTAGGATGCGCAGAAGCAGAGTCTTTACACCCTAGGGCGCAGGCAGCACGGTCGCATCCAGAAACTATACTTGCAGATGCCCGGTAGGACAGGCAGCTGCAAAGCATCACAGATATGCTTCAGGCTGTGTACGGTGCGCTGCCACTGCTGCCAAGAAAACGTGGAACGTCGCCTTGGTCCTTTAAGCAGTCGCTGTAGCCGGTGGCGCCGCGTAGGATGCGCAGAAGCAGAGTCTTTACACCCAGGGCGCAGCAGCACGGTCGCATCCAGAAACTGTACTTGCAGATGTGCGGTAGGACAGGCAGCTGCAAAGCATCACAGATATGCGTCAGGCTGTGTACGGTGCGCTGCCACTGCTGCCAAGAAACGTGGAACGTCGCCTTGGTCCTTTTAAGCAGTCGCTGGATAGCCGGTGGCGCCGCGTAGGAGCGCAGAAGCAGAGTCTTTACACCCAGGGCGCAGCAGCACGGTCGCATCCAGAAACTGTACTTGCAGATGCGCGGTAGGACAGGCAGCTGCAAAGCGTCACAGATATGCGTCAGGGCTGTGTACGGGGCGCTGCCACTGCTGCCAAGAAAACGTGGAACGTCGAATTGGTCCTTTTAAGCAGTCGCTGGTAGCCGGTGGCGCCGACGTAGGATGCGCAGAAGCAGAGTCTTTACACCCAGGGCGCAGCAGCACGGTCGCATCCAGAAACTGTACTTGCAGATGCGCGGTAGGACAGGCAGCTGCAAAGCATCACAGATATGCGTCAGGCTGTGTACGGTGCGCTGCCACTGCTGCCAAGAAAACGTGGAACGTCGCCTTGGTCCTTTTAAGCAGTCGCTGGTAGCCGGTGGCGCCGCGTAGGATGCGCAGAAGCAGAGTCTTTACACCAGGGCGCAGCAGCACGGTCGCATCCAGAAACTGTACTTGCAGATGCGCGGGTAGGACAGGCAGCTGCAAAGCATCACAGATATGCTCAGGCTGTGTACGGTGGCGCTGCCCACTGCTGCCAAGAAAACGTGGAACGTCGCCTTGGTCACTTTTAAGCAGTCGCTGGTAGCCGGTGGCGCCGCGTAGGATGCGCAGAAGCAGAGTCTTTACACCTAGGGCGCAGCAGCAGGTCGCATCCAGAAACTGTACTTGCAGTATGCCCGGTAGGACAGGCAGCTGCACAAAGCATCACAGATATGCGTCAGGCTGTGTACGGTTGCGCTGCCACTGCTGCCAAGAAAAGTGGGGAACGTCGCCTTGGTCATTTTAAGCAGTCGCTGGAGCCGGTGACGCGCGCTAGGATGCGCAGAAGCAGAGTCTTACACCCAGGGCGCAGCAGCACTGGTCGCATCCAGAAACTGTACTTGCAGATGTGCGGAGGACAGGCAGCTGCAAAGCATCACAGATATGCGTCAGCTGTGTCGGTGCGCTGCTCACTGCTGCCAAGAAAACGTGGAACGTCACCTTGGTCTTTTAAGCAGTCGCTGATAGCCGGTGGCGCCGCGCAGGATGCGCAGAACCAGAGTCTTTACACCCAGGGCGCAGCAGCACGGTCGCATCCAGAAAACTGTACTTGCAGATGCGCGGTAGAACAGGCAGCTGCAAAGCATCACAGATATTGCGTCAGGCTGTGTACGGTGCGCTGCCACTGCTGCCAAGAAACGTGGAACGTCGACTTGGTACCTTTTAAGCAGCTCGCTGGTAGCCGGTGGCGCCGCGTAGGATGCGCAGAAGCAGAGTCTTTACACCCAGGGCGCAGCAGCACGGTCGCATCCAGAAACTGTACTTGCAGATGGCGGTAGGACAGGCAGCTGCAAAGCATCACAGATATGCGTCAGGCTGTGTAACGGGGCGCTGCCACTGCTGCCAAGAAAACGTGGAACGTCGCACTTGGTCCTTTTAAGCAGTCGCTGGTAGCCGGTGGCCGCCGCGTAGGATGCGCAGAAGCAGAGTCTTTACACCCAGGGCGCAGCAGCACGGTCGCATCCAGAAACTGTACTTGCAGATGCGCGGTAGGACAGGCAGCTGCAAAACATCACAGATATGCGTCAGGCTGTGTACGGTGCGCGCCACTGCTGCCAAGGAAAACGTGGAACGAGCTTGTCTTTTAAGCAGTCGCTGGTAGCCGGTGGCGCCGCGAGGATTGCGCAAGAAGCAGATGTCTTTACACCAGGGGCGCAGCAGCACATGGTCGCATCCAGAAACTGTACTTGCAGATGCGCGGTAGACAAGGCAGCTGCAAAGCATCACAGATATGCGTCAGGCTGTGTACGGTGCGCTGCCACTCTGCTGCCAAGAAAAACGTGGAACGTCGCCTTGGTTCTTTTAAGCAGTCGCTGATAGCCGGTGGCGCCGCGCAGGATGCGCAGAACCAGAGTCTTTACACCCAGGGCGCAGCAGCACGGGTCGCAATCCAGAAACTGTACTTTGCAGATGCTGCCGGTAGGACAGGCAGCTGCAAAGCATCACAGATATGCTTCAGGCTGTGGTACGGTGCGCTGCCACTGCTGCCAAGAAAACGTGGAACGTCGCCTTGGTCCTTTTAAGCAGTCGCTGGTAGCCGGTGGCGCCGCGTAGGATGCGCAGAAGCAGAGTCTTTACACCAGGGCGCAGCAGCACGGTCGCATCCAGAAACTGTACTTGCAGATGGCGGTAGGACAGGCAGCTGCAAAGCATCACAGATATGCGTCAGGCTGTGTACGGTGCGCTGCCACTGCTGCCAAGAAAACGTGGAACGTCGCATTGGTCCTTTTAAGCAGTCGCTGGTAGCCGGTGGCGCCGCTAGGATGCGCAGAAGCAGAGTCTTTACACCCAGGGCGCAGCAGCAGCGGTCGCATCCAGAAACTGTACTTGCAGATGCTGCGGTAGGACAGGCAGCTGCAAAGCATCACAGATATGCGTCAGGCTGTGTACGGTGCGCTGCACTGCTGCCAAGAAAACGTGGAACGTCGCCTTGGTCCTTTTAAGCAGTCGCTGGTAGCGGTGGCGCCGCGTAGGATGCGCAGAAGCAGAGTCTTTACACCCAGGGCGCAGCAGCACGGTCGCATCCAGAAACTGTACTTGCAGATGCGCGGTAGGACAGGCAGCTGCAAAGCATCACAGATATGCGTCAGGCTGTGTACGGTGCGCTGCCACTGCTGCCAAGAAAACGTGGAACGTCGCATTGGTCCTTTTAAGCAGTCGCTGGTAGCCGGTGGCGCCGCGTAGGATGCGCAGAAGCAGAGTTTTACACCCAGGGCGCAGCAGCACGGTCGCATCCAGAAACTGTACTTGCAGATGCCGGTAGGACAGGCAGCTGCAAAGCATCACAGATATGCGTCAGGCTGTGTACGGTGCGCTGCCACTGCTGCCAAGAAAACGTGGAACGTCCCTGGTCCTTTTAAGCAGTCGCTGGTAGCCGGTGGCGCCGCGTAGGATGCGCAGAAGCAGAGTCTTTACACCCAGGGCGCAGCAGCACGGTCGCATCCAGAAACTGTACTTGCAGATGCGCGGTAGGACAGGCAGCTGCAAAGCATCACAGATATGCGTCAGGCTGTGTACGGTGCGCTGCCACTGCTGCCAAGAAAACGTGGAACGTCGTGGCCTTTTAAGCAGTCGCTGGTAGCCGGTGGCGCCGCGTAGGATGCGCAGAAGCAGAGTCTTTACACCCAGGGCGCAGCAGCACGGTCGCATCCAGAAACTGTACTTGCAGATGCGCGGTAGACAGGCAGCTGCAAAGCATCACAGATATGCGTCAGGCTGTGTACGGTGCGCTGCCCTGCTGCCAAGAAAACGTGGAACGTCACCTTGGTCCTTTTAAGCAGTCGCTGGTAGCCGGTGGCGCCGCGTAGGATGGCAGAAGCAGAGTCTTTACACCCAGGGCGCAGCAGCACGGTCGCATCCAGAAACTATACTTGCAGATGGCCGGTAGGACAGGCAGCTGCAAAGCATCACAGATATGCGTCAGGCTGTGTACGGTGCGCTGCCACTGCTGCCAAGAAAACGTGGAACGTCGCCTTGGTCCTTTTAAGCAGTCGCTGGTAGCCGGTGGCGCCACGTAGGATGCGCAGAAGCAGTCTTTACACCCGGGCGCAGCAGCACGGTCGCATCCAGAAACTGTACTTGCAGATGCGCGGTAGGACAGGCAGCTGCAAAGCATCACAGATATGCGTCAGGCTGTGTACTGTGCGCTGCCACTGCTGCCAAACTTGTACAGGTTGATGCTTTGACAAAAAATATTATCGTGCAACGTCACTTGACAAACTGAGTCAAGAGGCAGGATGGCCATCTGTCGCGAAAGCAATATTTCCTGCTGGCCAATTTATCTCTACTTCTATACTATTTGAGTGGATATTTTCTCTTTGTTAAGTTGGGTTGGGCTGGAATTCGTTGCGTCTACGTGTGAGGTATTATTTGACTTTAATACCACTGCGAGCTATTTCAACATGTTTGTACCATCGGTATGTGTGTTTTTCTAAGGCAAAGCATCTGTCCACCCTTCAAAGTGCAGCTGCAGTGCATTGAGGTTGTCACTCAAAGCCTTCACACAACCAAAATATTTGTAATTACATATCATCGGGCTGTATTAAAAAGCTGGTTCTAATGTTTTTTTGTTTTGGTCGTACTCCTATATTTCTGTTAACTAATGTGTGTGGTAAGTTTGTCAGCTGTTTGGAGCGAAGATTTTATCTGGGTTCCTTTCTACGTATGTGTAAATACATGCATTTTCAGATGAGGTGTAGGTATGCTAAATGCACATGTTTGGAGATGAAATCTGGTGTGTGTTTCTAATAACAGAACGCTGTAACGTTGGCCATGCAGTTGTGATTTGCCATAATATTTTTTCAAGGGGACCTGTGCACTCAGGGATGTGGATATGTATGAATTGTGGTATCATTGGCGGTAGCCTGAAAAAAGCTTATTTGTTTATTTTATTTTAATAGCCTTAGCGCAGGCCTTGGGTAGGGTGGGATTACATGTTTACATTCACAAGGACGCAATAGTTAACTGCGTATGTATTAATTCAACAAAGAAGAAATAAGACGACACACATTGACAACATTTGTCAAAGCACAAATGAGAACACAACAGAGAAAGCGGATACCGGCACAGAATTTTACGCGCATGACATTTAACGCGCCACTGAAGAAGAGTGAGGCGATAAGAACTTTTTGCAATTTTAAAGCCCCGGCCCGATGACAAAAAATGCTATACAAGGAGGAACTTCAAAAGTGTACTCGGAGAAAAACGTTTACAAAAGAACACCAACATTGTTCGCATAAAAGAAAACACGATACGCGCACAACTGTTCTGAAAGGCACGGTTTACAGATAGGAAACCACTACGGCACAGAGAATATGAACGTCAGAAGCAGCGACTAGCACACAAAGTATTAAATATACCCTTAAGAAAGAAATTAAACGACAACAATGAGACAGCAACCTAAATAAAGAGGTTTTTAATGAACATTTTCACAGTAGGGTATTGTACCGTACTCTGAGGTAGGGAATTCCAAGTAGCGATTGTTTGAAGTTGAAGTTTGATTGTTTGAAATCTGCAACTTTTTTCGCGTGATATAAAAGCTTCGTGCAGCAATCGGTCATTGTGAGGTAGTTTGCTTTGTCTATGCCAAGTTTATCATGCATGGTATAATAAGTAGAATAATTTTAGCCTGTCGGGGTGACGTCGCGTTTCTAATTTTTCTAAGTTTGCGGCCTGAAGGAGACTCGATGGGAATGCGCGCCAGGTATAAGGGTTCGAAATAAATCTGACGGCTTTTCTCTGCACTCTTTCTAGTTTGTCGATGTTCGTTCGTGTATACGGGTTCCATACCCGCGTGGCATGTTCTAGTACGAGTATAATGTATGTTTTGTAGGCTAGTAATTTCACTTCCTTCGTGGAAGTTCCCAATTTTCCTCCTAAATGGCCGAGCTTTTTTGTTGCCTTATCTGTGATATATGACGTATGCTCATTCCTCCGTAAATCAGAAGTGAAAACAACACCTAAACATTTGTAACGAAACACTGCGCCAAAAAGGCAATTACCGACATGATATCAAAACTTCAGAGGATGTTTTGTAAGGGTTATAATCATTGACACGGTTTTTTTTAAAGATTAATAGACAGTTGCCACTTCAGGCACCATTCCTGTATATTGTTCAGTGACACGCTTAAAATTTCTTCATCGTTAGCAGATTCAATTTTATGGTATAGCACAAAATCATCGGCAAAACAATTAACTTTTATTCGCATGTTGCTAGCGATATCGTTAATGAAAAGAAGAAACAAAAGAGGCCCTAACATGGATCCTTGAGGGACTCTAGATTGAAGTACTGCAGATTTGGTATTTACGTCGTCAATATAAACGCCCTGTTCCCGACATGAGAGATGTGCTTCTCACTCCGAAAGTAATAAATCGTTTTGTAGAATGGGTTTTAATTTCAAAACAAATTTAGGATGAGATACGCGATCAAATGTATTTTCGAAATCGAGGTAAATGATATGAAGCTGCGGTTCCCTGTCTATGGCTGATGCCAGGTCCTGAACGGATTCCAGCAGCTGTGTTACCGTGGAAAAGGTGTTGTGGAAACCATTCTGTCAGTTGCCAAGCATATATTGTGTTCGAGGTAAACGGCGATGTGCTTAAAAATAATATGCTTTAATACCATGCTCTAATTATCTAATATACTTATAATTCATTTTAGTTATTATTTAACACATCTACACAGTGGTAGTGGTTTTTGCGGCAGGAAAAACCACTGCAATACAAAGAACACAAATGACAGTTATGTCCAACCATCCCACAGCTTCAGGTTCACCAACAGAGACTGCTACAGAATCAAGAGACACTGAAGGAAATTTCTCAAGCTCACGGTTTTGCTTGCACTGCATAGACTGGCTCAAATTACCACACTTTGAACGTTTATCCAGTTGACAAGGTCGGTAATTATTTTACAAAGCGCAAAAGAACAAAAACTATCATGTGCGGTTTGTGGCGGCTGTGACGACGGGAGGAGACGCACTCTGATTGGACGATGCTCAAGGTGAGCAACCAAGCAAGTTTCGGTTTCGGTTCTGTAAAACAACGTGCTTGACATCCGACGGCGTCGTTGGATGGGCATTCTAGATATATCAGTAATCGTTGTACCGCTCTTCTGCAATGTTGGTGGCTGTAAACTGCCTAAGACAAGCCTCCCAGGACGGCTTGGAATCGTAGAAATCACTAGCCGAGGTCTACGCATTGGATGAACCCCCTGCGCGTCACCGCAGACGCTCTAATGCCATGCAGGTTTTCCACATATTCGCAGCTTTCCTCATTCATGTCTCTATTGTAAAAAGCATGTTCGCACCAGGCAAAGGGTCTGCTGATTCTGGCCTGTGCCCACTGCACGCAAGTAGTCGGTGCGTGTGGCAACAGCACAAGAACTCGCTAGCTAACCGTCAATGCCAGTCTGCGCGTGTTCTGCGAACTCGCTCGTGGAGCTGTGAACGTTGCTGCCCAAAAATGTCGAGTTCAGTTTAGAAAACACCCGCCTCAAACAAAAAAATCACATTACAAAAAAAGCATGTACCCTCGGGAATTCGAGCTTGCGACTTGAAAAACAATGTATCTAGCACTTAGACCACTCGTCCACGAACCTTTTTTTATTGCCTGGTGATGGCTTCAACGAAACAAAAACGAACACAAGCTTAAAACAGGAGTAAATGAAACTAGCATGTCATTTGCTAGTGCGAAAATTTTAGAAGGCCGAAGCCTAGTAACACTTTCTAGTAGTACAGGCAACCAGTCAAGTGAAAAAGGTTGCGCTTTCAAAATTTCTACAATTTGGTGATCGTTTTCACAAACGTACTCTGTTCCGGTTATCGCGTCGACATCGCTTTAGCGAACTGCCAGTCGAGACTTCGAAATACAATGCAGAGACCGCCGCATTATGACATCGTATGGAGCTCCTTCGTTTTCTACAGCCAAGTATGTAATGCCGTGGCTGTTTAGCGGAAAATATTTCTTCAGCGTGCGCTGTAAAACATCCAAAAAGAAAACCCCAACCCATCAATCTAGAAGTACATGCTCAACAGTCTCGGGCTTTTTGCATACTAAACAGTCTTCCCACCCTGCACAAACGTTCTTTTTTCTACCATCCAAGTCGCCACCGGTAGCATCCCATCGTGCACCTTAAAGAAAAAGAATTTAACTTAGGGCGGCACTGATATCATTTTTCCCCTTTTAATCACATCCTGACCTGCCCCACTCCGTATATGGAACTGTACAGTGTAATATGTAAAGTAGTGTCTACAAAGTCTCCAAACAGTTTTTTTCTCGTTACACTCACCAAATATTTCCTTGAGAAACGCGCACTCAAAAAACCTTGTCGCATCCACAACCTCTCGAACATATTTGTGAATTCCAGAAACAAAGCCATCACTTGAAACAACAAATCGTAACAAAGCTCTGCCCAGACGCGACTGTGCGCCAAAAAGCATAACGCAGGTCACGCAAAAATAGAAAGCCGTTATCAATCTGCCGCAAAAAAAATGCGCCAAAGATAGACCACCGTTGCAAAACTCTTCGGAACAAGTTAGTTCGACTAGTCCGTTCCCACGTAGAGCCCCATATACACACTGCGCACACTCTGTGGAATCTTTGCACATTGGCTCACGAACAATGCAAAACCTGCATTACGTACCAAAGATTGGACAAAAAAAATCGATTGCATACAGTTGCGTGCGCAAACATTGATAGCTGTTTCCCTAAAATTCAATAAAATTGACAGTTGGGCTAGTTGGTTTTGATTCATCGTAAGTAGCGCTAGATACGGGACACAAAAGAGAAGACACAGCCGTCGTATGTGCCGTCGTATGTGTCTTCTCTTCTGTGTCCCGTATCTAGCGCTACTTACAATGAAGCTGTTTCCCACCACTTTGTTCTGCCTTCTCTCGCATTTCGTTCACCTACCTTCTCCAGTACGAGTCACTGTCCCGGTAGTTATCGAGTGGAACTCCCAAATACTTCGTCGGCATGTCGTCCCTTGTGATCCAGCCAAATGTGCTCAGTTTACATTCCCAATCGCTGTGCCAAACGCCAATACACTTGCCCCAGTTCACAGCACTCCCGCTTTACCTGCAGTACTTCTTGAGGCTATCTATGCCTTCTAATATGCTTTGCCTGTCACGGCAAAACAAAGAACCCCACACCACATTACGATGCTATCACTAACGTTTATCCTACTCCTCCTTCTCTGGTATTATGGGGGCTTCAGTGAACCTTACTGCCCAAACGGTATTGCAGACACGTCGAGTTTACCAGTCAGAACTTTTTTACCGAAGGTAGGAAACATTGATGAAACACACGGCGGATGTCCCCGATCTATTCTACAGGTTATTTGCCGATATACACCGTTTCAACCGTTCTGCATTGCTTTCAAGGGCCGCACGCACTTCTTCAGTTTTGCAGATTTGATTACAGGCTTTGTCTTGGTTTTTGCCTGGCGATCTTTTTTCGAAGAAACGTTGTGTGCAGTCATATGCAGGGTCGCACAAATAGGAAGGCGCGGCCCCAAAGCACACTACTCTCCTAAAGCCACTGGTAATATCTGTTATGATGAACTTGTTTAATTGATAAATGCAACACCACGTTGACGTTTCAGGGGTAGCGGGGGTGGGGTCTGAAATGTGCGACGCACGCTACAGAAACGCACTACGTCGCATCGCGGATCTCTTTGGATGCTTTATAACAGTGCAACTGCATGAGCTTGAGCAGGGTCTCATAGTCCTAGCAAAAAATACAAAAAAAACTACGGCACCTGAAGGGTGCACCGCCAGAGATATGGCATTATAACATTCCATCTGTTCTTTGCGTCCCGCACGGGGCATCTCCAGTAATCTGGGTGACGGTGTTGGCGACATCGCGAACCCCGAGCCCCGACACACAAGGTGGATCCAACTTTGGCGGTGTGTGAAGGGTAGAAACCTCAAACGTTGGCAGTCGGAGCCAAGGTGAAGCTCTGGCGGATGGGTTCCCTGTCTGTTTGCCAGGCAGGGCGCTCTGGGACCTTTCAGCCGTCAGGGTAAGGCTGACGCAGAATGTATCCCCGTCTCCTTATTTTATGCTATGTCGTATGATATTTTCAACCACCCCCCACCTCAACCGTCATCGGTCCCTGAAAGGGGGCCTCACCGAAGTATCATTTCCGTCCTTACCAACCATATCTCACGCCAAGCCAGCCAAATATCCCCGCTTCCTTATCATTAAATCTGTAGAAAAAGACAAGCCTGTTACCTCTCTGACCGTGTTCTTGGTGACAAAGTTCAAAGGAGGTATGATAGGAGAATCCTACAAAGCAAAGGTACAGAGAACCGGAAAACGGTTGGTCGAAGTCAATACCCAGCAGCAAGCAACAAATATCCTGAGCCAGACACGCGTCGCAGATCTTGGTATCACCGTCACGACCGACCGAAGACTTAACAACTGACAGTGCGTGATCTCATATCCTGACCTCTTGAATGAAACCGAAACAGATCTGATGGAGGGCCTGAAAAGTCAGGCCGTAACAGCAGTGAGGCGGACAACGGTACACACAGATGACAAAGATATTACACACCAAACACCTGATCTTAACCTCTGACTGGTCAACACTACCAGAATTATTTAACGCACGATACATTCGATGTTCAGTTTGGCCGTACATCCCTAACCCCCGCCGCTGCTTTAAGTGCCAGCGGTTCGGGCACGCAACCAACTCTTCCCGTGGCCGCCAGACCTGCTCAAAGTGCGCCCAGTATGCTCCCCCATCTGACAATTGTCCATCATCAACCATCACGTTCGCCAACTGCAAGTAACCCCAAGCGCCTACTCTCGAAAATGTGAAGTTCAAACAGGAGGACATTTTCAAGGTAAGAGTCACTGAGAACATTACCTTCCCAGAAGCGTGAAAGAGGTTCGCCTCTTTCCCTGTTGGGAGGTACGCCGACGCAGCTCGCCGGGAAGTGGCCGTCGTCTTGTTTCGGCGGGGCCCAGTACCCCGAGTCAGACATGGTCCCGTCCCCGCCCCGCCCCCCCAGGATTGCCCCGGCAGCCGAATTCGCCTCTGCACCACTAGCGCATCCAGCAGCGGCTGTAGTGGCAAGCACGTCAGTTGGGGATGCCGCTGCATCCACTGCTTTCTCTCCACCTGCCCAAAGTACATGCGAGGGCACGAAGGAGATGCAGACGAGGCACCCGCGGCAGTTCCTACCCCCGCCGCACCATCTGAGCCACCCGGGGCGCTCATGACGCCCTCGACGGTCGCGGCTCGAACCAAGGGCACCGTAAAGGGTGCCAAGCCCGGGGGGGTCCGGTCCGCCGAGTACCCCTTCCAAATCGGATGATGACATGAATGTGGGACCTTTCCTCTCAGCCTCGCAGCGGAAGAAGCGGGTCCCTCCATCGAAACCTCCAGAGGAGGTAAAGGAAACCCTCCCAAGACTGCAAGCCCCAAAAGACCTTACGTAAATAATCACACTCCTGTAGTTCCAACACATCATAATGCGAAGATAAAATATTGTGCAATTAAACTACAGAGGCCTTCTGAATATTCTTGACGACGTGTACGAGATTCTGCATGCTAATCAGCCAAGTGAAATGTGTGGACAAGAAACATATCTGAATTCCAATCACACATATTTCTTGAATAGCCACATGGTGTTCACAAAGGATAGGAATGGCTGCACACACACACACATCTGGCGATTATTTATTTATTTATTCATTATTACTGCAGCCCAAATAGGGCTATAGCAGGAGAGGGTACACAAAGTAGAAATGCAACAGCAGACAAATTTAAGTTTACAAAGAACAAACACCAGGGACAGACTAGGATAGAAACAAAAGCAGATGAGGTAAAGTAACACAAATAGGTAAGTAAACTACATATTCAATTGAAGAATTAAGGTACAGACTATCATAACTGTAGCAAACATAAAACAGTAAGGTGGAAAGATGAACACTAGGAGGCTTCTACAGCTGTAAAAAAGTCTTTCTGTGGTAAGGATCGAACACGGCGAGGCAATGCATTCCCCCATTCGATTGTGCGAGGAAAGAAAGTATTTTGAATGCGTTTGTGCGGGCAAATACCGGAGTTATATTGAGGTTGTGATGGCTTCGCGTTATGGATGGCCTGAAAAAAGTAAGGTAGGTGTCCCTGCATGAGGGATTGGGTGCGAGCACAACAGAATGGAAATGTTTTAATGACTTCATGCGCCGGCGTGTGGAAAGAGGGGTTAAATCAAGGGTGGACATTGCAGTCGAGGACGAAAAATTTATGTTGTAACGGCGGCATATGAAACGAATGGATTTTCTTTGAACAGATTCAAGTTTATTACTTTCGAACTGATTGTGCGGGTTCGTGACAGGTGAGGCGTATTCGATGATTGGGCGGATCAATAACTTGTACATGAGTAATTTAATATCTATGGGAGCTTTAGATAAGGGGCGACGTAGGTAGCCTAGTTTTTTTAGAGCTTTAGAGGTAATGCAATCGATTTGCTTTGTCCAAGATAATCTGTTATCAAATGTGACACCAAGATATTTGTACGTATTTACTCTGGACAGTGAACAGGGGTTAAATGAGTAGGAAAAATGAGCTGGGGATAAGCTGTTGCTAAAGGATAAGATAACAGTTTTATTAAAGTTAATTTTCATTTGCCAATGTTTCGCAACAAAACTTCGCAAAGGATTCGTTAAGAATGCGGTGGTCGTTAGAAGAACGACTTACTTGGTACAGAAGACATTTATCAGCATAAAGTCGTATGTTTGAAGTTACGTTAGCCGGTAAGTCATTATGTAAAGTAAAAATAACAACGGTCCAAGCACAGATCCTTGCGGAACACCTGAAGATACATCGGTAGTAGAGGACTTTGCGGAATTGAATCTTACGGATTGCGTACGCGCAGAAAGAAAACTAGAAATCCATTGAACAAGAGAAGGGTTGTTTAGTATGGCATTTAGCTTACATGGCATTTTAGAATGAATCACCATGTCGAATGCTTTCGAGAGGTCTATGAATATAGCGTCTATTTGGTTACCTGAATCAAGGCTGCAGGATAAGGCATGCGCAAATTCTATTAATTGGGTTACGGTACTGAAACCGCGGTGGAAACCGTGCTGAACGTTCGAAAGAATGTTATTTGATTCAAGATACTCTATTATATGTTTATAAATTATGTGTTCCAAGATTGTACATGAGTGCGCGGTTATAGAGATTGGCCTATAGCTCGAAAATAGTTGTTTGTTGCCTTTTTTTTTAATTGGAAGTACCTTGGCAAGTTTTCATGCCAACGGAACTATTCCCGTGTTAAGCGATTTTCGAAAAATAATAGTTAGATAACGAGAAGTCCAAAGGGAGTAGCGCACAAGAAAAGAATTGGGAATGTCATTGGGTCCAGCACCTTTTTTAGTATCTAAATTGTGGGATTCTACCGTTCACACACTAATTATTTCCCACCCCGCAGCCATCGCGCTCAGCAAACATGCCTTGCGAGCGCCGGCTGCGGACGGGTCCGTTGTTTGCGGAGACAGACAAAGGCAGGAGGCGGCGAGGGCAAAACATCAATTGCAGCATTTATTGCAATGTGCAAATCAAATATACTGCATACAGACTAATCGTGGGCCATAACGGTAACACTGGGAGCTAGACATTAAAGAACGCTAGAGATCGAGATGGTTCGACTCACCCATGGCATACCGGAGTAGCGGAGCGCTGCGCAGTGCGAGCGCGGTTGCAGTCTCCCAGCTCGCCCGGACGCGTCCCATTGTGGCGCGTTCCCCAGGTCAGGACCAGCGCGCCGAAACGTCCGCGCGCTACCGGATCCCCAAGACAAGAGACCGCCCCCTCGTCATGCTACGTCTCACCAGACTTCGCCTTTTGTTGGCGCTAGTATCGAGGAAGAACTGGTTCTCGGGTAAGGCCGAGGGGAAAAGGGTCAACGCCTCTACCAGGGCGACAACAAACCGTCCGGTCGCTGGTGTCCTCCCGTATGGTTCCCGTCGCGTGAGCGAGGCGCGTTGTGCGCCGGCCGCGATGGGAAACTAGCCAGAAAGGGGTTCGCGTGAAAGTCGCGATCCCCACAAAATTCAGTATGAGGTTCAAGACTCCTTGCTCACAGACCGACACACTAAGGATGGGAGGATTATGTGTAGAGCTCAAAAAGGATGGAATAACGCCGTTATCACTTGTAAAGACTGAATTGAAATATGTGTTGAAGGCGTCAGAAATCACTGCAGGTTCGGAAATGATTTGATCGCCAGAAAAAAATGAAGTCAGGGAAGTGTCAGTTGGTGAAATAGACTTCCAAAATTTACGGGGGTTCATTTTTAACAATCCTTTCAGCTAGACACCTAAATAAAAATTCTTAGCGGCATTAATTTTACTGCGAAGCAGCTCTTTTGCTTTATGAAATGGATCAATGCTCTGAGGGTTGGTGGGATCTTTTTGACGCCTCAATCGGTAAACCTTTCTCGATGCGTGTAAAATGTCACGATTCATCCAAGGAATGTGTGGGTTCTTTTTCTTCGTTTTAAGAGGAACAAAGCGGTCAAGGCAATACCCAACAACACCCGTAAAGTATTTTACAAGATCATTAACGTCGCCATGAAGATTAAGGTTGCAAAAGGAGTCAAAACCATTTGCCAAGGTATCTAAAATAGAGGTATCATTGGCATGGGTGAAATCTCGAAACGTTGTAAAGACGGCTTGTGGTTTAGCTAATATACATAGAATAGATACGAGGACGCCCTTGTGGTCGGCAATACCGTCAATTATTTCACAAGATATACTTTCATTCAGCCTGGAGTTTACAAAAATCAGGTCACGTGTTGCGGTCAGTCTCGTAGGGGCATTGACAATCTGCGTAAGGTCAAGTTTAAGGAAAGGGTAATCAACTCTCTCCCGATTGTGGTGTCATGACCGGATTAGGTCAACGATGACCAGTCCATGCCTGGGACATTAAAGTCCCCCATTAATATTTGATTACCCTGTTCGAGGCTATGACTGGTCATAAATTGACCCAAACTGTATAATGTGTCAATTCCGGAAGCAGGTGGGCGGAATAAAAGGCCAATGACGATAGATTGTTTGCTAAGATAAAGTTTACACCAAGCAGATTCTATATCTAGAGGAGGGGGCAAAACGGAAAATTTAGGATTTGAACGGATAAGTAAAGCAACACCTCCACCTTTTCCAATTAAACGATCATTTCGAACTGCGATATACCCAGGAGGAGTGAATTCGGAGTCGAAGATGCCGTCATGTAACCAGTTTCGGTAACGCCAACTATATCAGGCGAATACACAGATACAAGGGTTAGAAAATTTGTAAAGTTTTAAGTGATACTTCTGGCGTTAAGGTTAATGATATCAAGTTTGTTACAGTCCCTATGTGGCAGTCACCGTTGGGAAGAAAGTGGAACCCTAGGTTGTGCAGTGGATTTCACACAGTGGCTTTGGTCCTGTTTAATTGAACTTGATTTCTCGTCCCACACATAACGGTTGTCATCGATGTACACATGGTCATGCCGAATTTTAACGTCTGAGCCATTTTTTCAAACTGACGACGTTGCGTCATATAGATTTTTTCGTATGGTGCGCACCCTAAGCGAAAAATGTTCTGTTATACGAAAATTGGATCCTTTAAGTTTAGAAACGTTTTTCATGATACGCATTTATCCACCGAAATCTAAAATCCTCATTATGAGAGGGCGTGGACGATCCTAACGCACGTTCCCAATACGATGACAACGCTCAATGTGCGGGCAGGGAATTTCAAGCATCTGCGTTAGGAGCTTCGAAACACTTGATGAAAGCGTATCTCCCTTCTCATTGGCGTCTTCTGGTAACCCGTGCAAGAGAATATTATTACGACGGGACCGACTTTCGAGGTCGTCATTTTTGGAAGCAAGCTTCGTCATGGACTGTTTCAGTAAGGTAATCTCAGAATTTAACTTTTCGCTCAAAGGCCTTAGGTCGTTAGTAACAACTAATGATTCGAGGGATGTTACGCGAGCCTCGAGATCTTCAAAACGTGAGTTTAAAATCTGCTTGATATCGGCAATGTCACTTGCAATTTGTTTCTGACCGGCTAACAGCTGTGAAAGCGTATCTGCCATCCCTGGAGAGGAGTTTAAGTCTGATTTTGAGCGAGTAAGGGGGCCGACAGCTACGGCTGAGCCAGACGCTGACGGGTCTGTAGATTGGGCAGGTTTGGGAGGTCCAGGGTTTAACTCAACATCCTCGCTCAAGAGAAGGCAGTATAAACTGTACAGTGCATTTGAACGAATTTGCTGCGTAACACATTTGGGGCAGAAAACCAGCCGCAAAAAGCGATCGTCGGAACGAACGCAGTAGGCATTCTTGAAATAGTATACCTGCACAATGAGCAGAATACGTTTGAGTGGCATGCAGTAGGTGCTGCCGCACTGCCTACTGAAGAGGGTTGCAGGTCCTGGATGCTTTAGAGCGCTGCTGAATGTTGACGTTGACTTGGGGCTGTTCATCATTGGACGATCGGCGGTGACGTTGTTCCAGGGTAAAGCAGCATGAGCGCCATCAGCTGAGCCAGCAAACACGCCGATACTACCACCACCAAGCGTGACAGTTCAGTCTGCAGGCGCAAGCCAGGCACACACGTGTCGCAAACTGGGCATCGGGATAGTTGACAGCGATGGAGCAGCATCCCGAGGCACTGGTCCGGTGAAAATGTACACAATCTGCAGAAAGCGCAGACGACGTTTGAGCGACATGCCGTAGCTGCTGCCGCACTGCCCACTCATTATGGCCATGTGGGCGATTATGGCCACGGGTCCGGACGATTATGGCCATGTGGCCATAATCGCCCGGAAGTCATTAGCATGTCACCCTCCAAGTCTGACACTGTCCATGAGGCTGCAGCAATTCGAAATAAAATATTAAATCCGTTGGTAAAGGTATGCTCCTCATACATTTCAACTTATCTTGCTCTTTCGAGCTGTAACTTCGAGGCGCTCGTTGACCAGCTGCCGGAACCACACATCCTCACAGGCGACCTTAACGGGACAGACAACCGATTTTTGTCGATTATGTATTTTCTATCCCAAATAAAAAGGGCATTACTTAAAGCACCTTGGCGGGAAACTGTTTTGCTGATAATGCCCTAGAACATTACAAATCGAAATGTTAGATGTACGAGACGTATGTGTCCCTCCCAAAAACAATGCTGGCAACCATGACATAGAGTAGCTCGGTAACGTACTTTTGTCTATATGCGAAATGAAAAACCATAATTAAAAACTTGTAACCAGCTAAAAAAGTTTGAATGGCTGTCTTTTCAGTTCATTTATGTGTGTTATTAACGCAAGGGTCTATTTTGCACGAATGCGCCATCTGTTGGGATAGATGATGGGTAGAATCTGGCTTCAGGTTGTGGAGGTAGGAAGTTCGATTCTCTCCGGGCGCGACATTTTTAAAGCTACTGTTGGTGTATTTGGAAACTGAAATCATATATTTTGGCAGAACAAACACCACTGACTCAGGCAGAATCATCAAAGCTCCTTCAATGGGTCTGTTTACTGAACGCTGCCGTTGATTCTGGGAATGGAGGCTCAGTTTGCCACACTGAGAGCACCCCAGCGACGGTGGGCGGTGTGTTTTTAAAATTTTCAAAATAATGTTTAAAAATACATTTACAATTTACCCTACTACAAATACTTTTATTAAAAGGTTTTCAATATCTAAATAAACGTTTCAGCAGTTACAGTAGCTGCTAGGTTGGCAGGTCACGTGACAGGGACACATATTGGAGTGTCAAGTTTCGACACTACAAACAGCCACCCTTCCGATTTCAGGACGTTTGCTGCCAAATTGAAATTGTTTCCCCCAATTTGCATAGAAATTGCTTGCGGTTACCGGGCTATATAGAACGCTGGCTTTCGAATGAGCTAGAGAACATATACGCGAAAAAAGTTTGTTGTCTGTCCCTTTTGTGCTCACAATTCTCTTTGGGGCTCTCCTGGTACGGATGCCCGGGGTCGCATGATAGAAAGGTTTCAAACATCCTTTGGAGCATGCCTTTTCAACAATAAACAACAATGATCATAACATACGACACAACACATACTAATATCTTGACTTGGCTATTGGCTCCGCAGTTCTCTTTCCTCTCTCTTGTGGGGTGTGGGCACTGACCCATATATCCGTGACAACATCCCCACCTCACTAACATATATAGGTAAAGGCCCACGCAGTCCATCTTTCCACAACAGGTTCAATGAAGCAAGAGCTAAGTGGAATACATTTACAGAGACATCCAAACTACACCTCGCATCCATAGGAACCCTCACCTTTAAGAAGCTACCCATCTGTTTACGGCGCACATCCTCGGCGCCGCCGAAAAGTTCATTTACCACGCCTCTGGCACCCCGCTCAACCACAGGAGGCCGTGGTGGAATGAGGACTGTAGGCGGGCGTGAGAGGTTCAGAACAAGGCGAGGGGTAACCTCCATCGATGACGTGCGTCGCGCAACCTCATTTTGTTCAAACGGGCTAAGGCGTTACGAAAACATATGCGCCGTGAGAAAAAACAAGAGAGTTGACACACCTTCTTTACATCCATAAATTAATACACGGACACACGAAAAGTATGTACACGAATACGTAAGCTCCGAAGACAACAAACACAGCATGCCCCTGGTCAGCACAACAGGGGACACACTCGTGGACCAGGCTAACACACTTGCACAACACTAAACACTTCAAACACGTGTCCAGTGCAGTGCACTACACAAACACGTTCATGAAACAGAAAACATCTGCAGAAAAGAATTTCCTACGTGATAGCAACAAGTCGCACAGTTGATACAATGGTCCTTTTCTAGTCAAGAGCTGAAGGCAGCCCTGACCACATATAAACCTTCAGCTCCAGGCCCAGATAAGATTACATACACTACGATAAAACACCTACACCCATATACTCTTGAAACACACCTACACCAAAACAACATATGATTTTTGGGGCACAATACAAAATCCTGGAGGGAGGCCACAGCAGTGGGTTTCTTGAAGGAAGCGAAGGACACTTCCTCTCCCGCGAGTTGGCCCATTGCTTTAACAAGCTGCCTCTGCAAGCTGCTCTAGAAGATGATAAAGAAGAGGCTCGTGTACTTTCTTGAGTACAATGGTCTTCTCGAGAGCTGCCAGGCTTGATTCAGGGCATACCGATCCCTTAACGATAAACTCGTCGCGCTCGAGTCTTACCTAAAGGATGATTTGATCCATAAACAGTGTTGCGCAACGTTGTTCTTTGACCTTGTGAAGGCCTATGACACCGCCTGTTACTATGCGATCCTCAGTGACCTGAAGTCATTTGGTGCCTCAGGCAACATTATGAACACTCTTGCTAGGTATTTGTCCGAAAGAACAGTTCGCGTGAAAGTTGGTAGTGCACTCTCAAGGGCTCATGTGCAAGAAAACTCAACTCCGCAAGATGGAGTTTTATGCTGCACTCTGTTCATAGTTAAGATAAACTCCCTCGGGAAGGCATTACCACGTAGGATTTCTCTTTCAATGAATGGAGAGGACGTCCAGGTGTCTTTAAAACCATGCAACATGTTCATCCGTGAGCGTCAAGTCCAGCTCGGTGTCAAAAAAAGTGCCTGCAGGGCAGACAAGAACGGTTGGGAGCTTGGGATCCATCCGAACCCAGACATAACCCTTAATGGCGTTTCCATTCCTGTGAGGAAGGAACATAAGTTTTTAGGAATGGTGTTGGATGAAAACATTATGTTAATCCCACATATTAAACAATTGAAACATAAATGTCTAAAGGATCTCAACATTCTTAAAATCATGTCACACCAGTCCTAAGGAACGGACAAACAACTCCACTTAGGTATTTTCATAAGCCTAGTGGGGTCTCGATTGGACTATGGGTGTGCTGTGTATGGGTCAGCCACGCAAACAGCACTTAAAATGCTCGACCCAGAGCTTTATTTGGGGCTTCGCCTCTCTTGTGGCGCAATCCGTACAAGCCCTGTACAGAGTCTTTACGATGAGTGTGACAAATGGTGATTATCACACCCCCGAACCTATATTGATTTGTTATATGCCTCTAAAATTTCATCAATACACTTTTTTTAAACCGGTTCTTTTAAATCCACATCACAGCTCTTTTTAAATCGCCCATCCGTTTTTGTTTCTTTCTGGCTGAGAGTGAGGGATGAGGTGACTGTTCATGAGGTCTCCTCTTCAGACGCGCTCAAATCATCTCACACTGATCTTGTAGCACCCTAGCATCTTCGTCCTGTAGCATGTGACTTGTCTTTATTACAATACAATAGAAACTGGCCACCAAGAAGTAGCATGTTGCAGCATTTCATGTATCTGCAGGATAAATACAGGGCTGCATAGTTTTTCAGTGAAGCATCTAAAATATTCACTGCGGTGTCTTGTGCTGCGCATGGACACAATTTTCAAGCAGGTAGAACAATGATTGTAAATACAAGTATTTTTATGGCAGAAGCATATGGCGTATTTGTGGTTGTAAGTCACATAGTAGAACATCATATTCCTCAATCCATCATCTATACCGATTCGCTGAGTGTTGTCCCTACATTGTCATCCGAAAAGTCATTGAAAAACGATGTCGTTAATCTTGTCGGGAAAATAATTATGATGGAGTATTCTTCAAACCTTTGGATGACTGTGTAGGGTGTCAGGCCACACTGGCATCAGCGGAAATGAACTGGCGGATGAAATGGCTACCAGTGCTGCACTCCGAAACACAATAAAATTAACAACACTACATTACACATACGTCAAGCCACACATTACACAGCAACCCCATAAAACTTGGCAAGCAGACTGGAGTGAACAGACAGACAACAAACACAGGTAATAAAACCACACTTGGGACAACACACTACTGACTCACACAACAGGCACATTGCAGTTATCTTAGCTAGGCTACGGATAGGCCAAACACGTGTGACGCACTCTCACCTGCTCATCGGATCTCCAGGACCCCTGTGTAGCAAATGTGGGGGGGCCTATTCGTGATAAACATCCTTATTCATTGCAAGGCACTGACACATTACACTATGCAAACACTTCAGAGATCGGTACAGACAACATATTCAATCACATCTGAAATACTTTTTAGAAGACGATGCCAGGTTTTCTGTTCAGCACACCTTTAGGTTCCTTTCAGAAGTTCACTTCGTACAGCTCATCTCATACCACCCATAGTTTTAGCTTTGGTACTATACACCAGCCACCTTATTCATATTTAACCACTCGTCGTCTTCATCCTGGCCCTGTACACCAGTTGTGCTCATAGTCTTTATTGATTTTATTCATGTTCTCTTTAAACATTCTTAACTGTCACCTACTCATCAGAAACTTTCTCGGCGCACTTAGCCCCGGCTGGCCTTGCGCCACTAACCTTCAAACATCTTCTTCATACGTCCTTTTGGCCTCCTGCAGTGTGAGCACATGTGGCAAATGTTTATCCGCAGCTATCACGAAACTATGTGAAAGATGGAGTTTTCTTGAGCTATTAAAACACAGAAAAACTTTTTACCCACCTTGCGCGAGATGTTCAAGCCAGGGAAAACGCAGAAGTCTGGGCAAACGCATAATATTTTCCCCCGGAGATCCGGCTCCACTGTGCGCGACCGACCTGAACGACCTTGCCAAATCCGGCTGGAGTTGGTGTCACCACATATTACCACTTACACCAGCCTAGCAAGAACATCGCTAAACCGAACGAAACTTATCAAAGCCTAGCAGAACATCGCAAAACTACAGAAGAAGCTAGGTAAACCCCCACCTTCAAAGTTTCTGCCATATTGCACCTCACGTGGAAGCTGCAGTAAGTTTTTTGTCACTTTTATAAATGCTCAGAACCGGTCGTATCAGTGGAGTAGAATACTGCTATTGCCCGTGTAAGCGCGTGCATTTTCCCCCTCACAGAAAAACTATACGGCATTGGTGCGACCTAGCATCAAATTAGGCAAAAATATGGACAAACGCCGCTTCAAAAAGCGTATGTACCTGCTCAGTCTAACAAATTTCCATACGCTGTTTTTGTAATTCGCTTCAACACTTCAGAGCCCCACACGTACCATCCAATGTCGCATCTGCGCGGTGACTACGACAGTGTAGTTTGTTTTTCGCGAATTTTTTTCTGTTGGTGGAAGCTTAGAATCGTAGCATCTCCACTAGGTGGAAGATAGAGAGGGTGCGAAATACGATGTCATGAAATGACATCGAAATTTAACCCCCCGTGACATCCGATCTGCGCCCCTTCCATCATTCCATTTGACCTGTGAGTGCACCTTGAATTTGTTCTAAATACAAATGCAACTCACGGCCTAAATCGAATGTCGCTGGTTTTTGCTTGATGGTGGTGAGCTTCCGGATGGGCGGGGACGGACTTTGGGGGGTCCTAAGCTACTTCGCACCGTTACAGGGGAGGGATTAAGCTGTTTTACTCTCGGGTACTACGACATGGTCGTAGCTCAATGGGTAAGATGACTGACAATAACTCTGTCTGGTCTACCAGACACAGACTCGAATCCTGTCAGTGCCTGTGCGATTTTCGCCGATTGTAAATGCTATGTGCACAGACGCCGACGGGCATTCTGAGGTCCTAAGGTACTCCGCAAGTAAAAACGAAATTGGCTCCAATCGACGCTGCGAAGATGTTTGGAATGTGAGGCTTTAAACGACAACCACAAGAATTGACCATGCGACGTAACTTCAATTCACACACGTGGCTGGTCAAACAGTTAAACCACCGATTGTGCTATCCGTTACTTGGAATTTGCTTGGGCGGAGTCCGGAACGCAGCAGCAGTGTCGGCCACAGCCGGGCTAGAGCAGCTGGCGCAGCCGCTGTATCCGGGGCGTGATTCGGGAGAAGGAAAACAGAGAGTAGCATCTTTCGAAGGGTGAGAAAGCGGAACCGAGCCATTCTGATGCGCTACCTCGGGTCTACACCCCCACGTGACGGAAGCTCAGACACCGAAACAATTCTGCAAGTGATCTTAGTGATTCCTATTTCATCATCATCATCACCACCACCAGCCTATCTACGCCCACTGCAGGGCAAAGGCCTCTCCCATTCTTCTCCAATTACATCGGTCCTGTGCCAACTGTGACCAATTTATCCCCGCAAACCTCTTGATCTCGCCTGCCCACCTAACTTTCTGCCGCCCCCTGCAGCGCTTGCCTTCTCTAGGAATCCACTCTGTTACCCTTACTGACCAGCGGTTACCTAGCCTTCGCATTACATGCCCTGCCCACGCCCATTTCTTCTTCTTAATTTCTACTAATATGTCTTTAACACCAGTTTGCTCCAATGACCCACTCCGCTCTCTTCTTGTCCCTTAATGTTACACCTATCATTTTCCGCTCCATTGCCCGCTGAGTCGTTCTCAATTTAAGTTGAATCCTCTTAGTGAGCCTCCATGTTTCTGCCCCGTAGGTGAGTACCGGTAAGATGCAGCTGTCATACACTTTTTTCTTCAGCGAAAATGGTAGGCTGCTATTCATTATCTCAGAATGTCTGCCATATGCACCCCACACCATTCTGATCCTTCTAATTATCTCTGCCTCATGGTTGGGATCTGGGGTCACAACTTGGCCTAAGTAGACATATTCGCTTACAACTTCCACTGCCTCGCCACCTATCTCAAACTGCTGTGCTGTCACGAGGTTATTGATCATTACTTTGGTTTTCTGCATATTAATTTTCAGGCCCACGGTTCTGCTCTGTTCGCCCAGTGCGGAAAGCATGCTTTGCAATTCGTCCACCGAGTTACTTAGCAAGGCAACGTCATCAGCAACTCTGAGGTTACCGAGGTATTCTCCATTAACCCTTACTCCCACCTGTTCCCAATCCAACGTTCTGAATACTTCTTGTAAGCATGCTGTGAATAACATTGGAGAGATTGTGTCTCCTTGTCTGACACCCTTCCTTATAGGTATTTTACTGCTCTCCCTAAGGAGGATGATGGTAGCTTTAAACACATTGTAGATATTCTCTAGTATTCTTACGTAATGCTCATCTACCCCCTGGTTCCGTAATGCCTGAATGACTTCTAGGGTTTCGACCGAATCAAAATGCTTTCTCATAATCTTTGAAGGCTATATATAGGGATTCAGTATATTAAGCGCACTTCTCTATCACCTGATTAATCGTGTGAATATGGTCCATTGTTTATTAACCTTTAAGGAACCCTGCTTGTTCTTTAGGTTGACTGAAATCTAAGGTTGCAGAGATTCGGTTAGCGATTACCTTGGTAAATACCTGGTAGACGACTGACAGTAAGCTGATCGGCCTAAATTTTTCAAGTCTTTCATGTCGCCTTTCTTACGGATTAGGATGATGTTCGCGTTCTTCCAAGATTCCGGTACTATTGCGGTCATTAGGCATTGCGTATACAGGTTTGCCAGTTTTTCAAGTACAATTTCTCCGCCATCCTTCAAGAGGTCTGCTGTTATCTGATCCTCACCAGGTGATTTGCCCCCTTTCATTTCTTTCAACGCCTTCCTTACTTCTTCGGTCGTTACTGGTGGGATGTCTATCGCCTCTGAACTAATATCTCGTTCGGCATTATTCTGTATGTCCCGGCTACTGTACAGATCCCTATAGATATCCTCGGCCACGGTGAATATTTTATCCCTATTTGTGATGACATTGCCTCGCTTATCCTCAAGTGCATACAACTGATTTTTTCCCACGCCAAGACGTCTCTTCACTGCTTTCAGGCTACCTCCGTTCTTTACAGCGTATTCGATCCTCTCCATATTATACTTCCGCATGTCAGCTGTCTTACAGTTATTGATTAACTTCGGAAGCTCGGCTAGTTCTATTCTGTCAGCTGCGGTATAGATTCTCATGGTTTGCCGTTTTCTGATTATATCTTTCGTCTCCTGTGAAAGTTTACCAGTATCCTGTCTAACCATAGTGCCCCCGACTTCTACTGCACATTCCTATTTATATGGATTTAGACTAGTTTGTTAAAAAGTTTGAGAATTGCGAGGCTGTTGAGAAAACTTTCATAAACGACATTTACCAGAACCAGTTGCTACTTTCACCTTTTTAATGACTCTATGAACACAACCGAATTTGTATTCACCAATTCAGCAAACGGAGTACTATTCTTGGCAAGCAGTGTGCATAATGCAGCTTTTCTGTAGCAGCCAGATGCCTGTATGTGTGGTGCATTCTGTTTTCCCGCGCTGGAAACCAATCCCTAATGTATGTGTGCCGCACGACCACATTATTCCATCGGGTTCGAATAACCCTGAAGATGCTGTCGAAGGATTTAATCAAGCCGTGCGAAGGCAGCGACCAATGTACGCTTGCTTCGCCAAAACTGGTTTAAAACAACCGTTGCTAAACAAGCGCCGGTGTGCAGCCACTTCCGCGCGCGGCACGCTGGGTAAACTCGCCGCGCCAGCTACAGTGTGCTCCGCTAGTGGAAGCCGCCGCCCTACCCTCCCACGCTGCTGCCTCCGTCGCGTTGGGAGTCTATGGTCCCGCACGACATGACATAATCTGTGGCTGGTAGAGCTAGAAATGTTTGCTGTAAAATTGGAAGAAAAGCTGTGATAAAAGCCAATTGCATAACGATTCCAGCCGCCACTCTATGAGAGAACCCTGACATTGCATAGAATATAGTTGGTGGCAGCCACTGACCAATTAAAAGCTCGGAACCACGCCAAAGAGAGAGATTGTAGTTTTCTAAAGTACAGCAACTTTGCGCTTGCGGCCCTGCCTTACAGAGTATGAGCGAACGGGGCTTCCCTTCTACTCCCGCTTTCAAGAGGCCGGAGCCTGGGTCCTGATTGAAACATGGCATTCCAACCAACTTCATTCACCAGAATGGCTGGCGCATTTTGACCTTCTCCAGTGATGAGGAGGAAACCGCCGGCAACATTCCATGTACATACACAGCTCTAATTAGCAACGTTTTAAAATGGTTTTCCATTTTAACCATTAGTCAAACTTTTTCGACTTCTTTTTTACTGTCGCGAAATTTTACCAGTCCAAATGATTGCCGCCGCAGGTAGGAGGTACAGGGCGTAGTGACATTCCTTCAATCACATTACCTGAGACAATGGGGTGTCTTGCCGGTTAGCGTAACTAGTCCGCCATAGGCAATTCGACAGAGCAGTTGCAGTTAACCAGCCAGAAAGAACACAGCAAAACAAATGGTCCGAGTAGAAGAGGCCGACAAAGACTGGCCGTTGGGTAGGCCAGGGAGTTTGGCTGTATACGGCGAAAAAACCCACTTTTGACATGGACCGAACACGTCAGACCGAAAAAAAGCCTGGATAGAAAATCACACGCCAAAGTACATCCGCTTGAGTTAGGCCGAACAGTCCTGTGTCGCCTTTGATAATAGGGGCGCTAGCGGAACAAGGGTTAGTCGGCTGTTATGGTGGGGGTGAGTAAGAAAATATTTAAAATTTTGAGGTAGAGGGCGCCCATGCTACACTCCGTGTACAGGAACCGGACAGCTTGACGGGTGGCGCCACCCCTCGTCGTTTCCCACGTTACTTGAATGGGCGGACACTGGACTGAGCAGCCTTCCATCGTTTTTGTCGTGTTTGCTTCGGTGTTTACACCCCGCACAGGGCACCTTGAGTATTCTTGGTGGCGGTATTGGCGACACCAAAGGCATCGAGCCCGCATTCTCACGCTATAATGTACCGTGGCTAGGAGTTGTAAGGTGAAGGGCAGAAACCACAAATGGTGGTCGTCGGAGCCCAGGTCAAGCTCCGGCGGATGGGCTCTACGTCTTTTTACCAGGCAGGGAGCGCCGCGGCCTCCCTCGGTATCAGGGTAACACGAGCGAGGAATGTACCCGGGCCCCTGCGTTTACACATGCTGTATGGTTTTTTTTTATTTCCCCGATCACTATGATCAGCCCCCTAAAAGTGGCCGCACCTAAGTATCATTTCCAACCCTTCCGGCCATGACAATTCCAAAACCTGACAACTACCCGTACTTCTTGGTAATTGAGTCTCTTCAACAAGCCCAGCCTATTTCTTCACACTCCATGTTCTTTATTTCAAGTTTTTAGGAGGTATTAGGGGAATCCTTAAAGATAAAAAGCAAAGAACTGGCGAGACCTTGGTCGAGGTACACAGTCAACAGCAGGGCACAGAACTCCTGAAGCAGACCTGAATTACCGATGTTAACATGAAGTTCACGCCCCACCACAGCCTCAAAAGCATGCAGGGCGTAATGTCGGAGCAAGATCTAGCCAACGAGGCAGAGGCCTATCTTCTTGAAGGCCTGAAAAGTCAAGGTTTGATGGCTGTCAAGCGCATAACCATACGAAGAGACGATAAGGTAGAACCCGCCAGATATTTCATCCTGACAATTGACCATTCAGTACTTCCAGACCACATAAACGCTGGTTTCATCCGGTGCTCCGTCCGAGCGTACATCTCGAACCCGCGGGACTGTTTCAAGTGCCAGCGGTTTGGGCATGGTACTAACGCGTGTCGGGGCCAAATAACCTGTGCCAAGTGCTCCCATTATGACCACCCTACATATACTTGCAGCTCACAGCAACTCCTCTGCAAACTCTGTCAGGGCGCACACGCGGCCTACTCCCGGAAATGTCAAAAGTTCCAGCTTGAAAAGAAAATATTAAACATCAAGGTCACAGAAAAGATCACCTTCCCGGAGGCGCCAAAGTGGTTCGCCACTTTCTCCCTGGGGAGGTACGCTGAAAAGGCTCGCCGGGGTGCGGAGCGGCACCTGGTTTTCGCGCGAAGCCAATACCGCGAGTCGGACCTGGCACCGCCTCCTTCACCCAATCGGGTTTCCACCACCAGCCCAATCAGGTTGCTTCCTCTACCCCCTACTTCTACTGGAGGCTGCGGAGGAGATGGATGCCAGGTGCCCCGAATCGGCTCCCACCTCTGCCGCACCGCCGGTGCCACCTGTGGTGCTCCCTACACCTTCGCCAGAAGCGGCTCAAAAACAAAGGCAACCGAATGGGTGCTAAGTCCAGGGGCCTAGTCCATCGGGCACCCCTAGGACATCCAAGGATGAGATGGACGTGGGGCCATTCCTGTCTTTGTCGTACAAAAGGAACGGGTCCTTGCATCAAAACCTGTAGATATGGCGAAAGAGCCTCCTCCGAGAGTCCAAGCTTTGAAAGACGATACATAAACAACACACCCCAGTACTGCATATTTGGAAGAGAAAACAATACAAGGGAACATCAAGGACTTTTCTAAGAATCTTCACGATGTATATGAAATACTGCATGCTAAACAGCCAACCGTAATTTGTGTTCAGGAAACACATTTGAATTCCAATCACACAAATTTCTTTATTAGTTACATGGTATTCAAAAAGGACAGGAATGGATGGTCATACTCTTCTGGTGGTGTGCCCATAATCATCCGGAAATGTTTAGCATGCCACCGTGTCACTTTGAACATGGTCTTTTGGGTTTGTGGCAAATCTCCCAATACTATTTAATCGGTTGATAACGGCGTGCACCATATACATTCGTCCTGATTTTGCACTTTCCAGCTCTGACTTCGAGGCGCTGGTTGACCAGCTGCGCGAACCTGACATCCTCATTCATGCACAAAATTCTCTTTGGGGATCTTCTCGCATGGATGGTCGAGGTCGCCTGAGAGAGAACGTTTTATCATGCTCGAAATCAAGCCTTTTCAACATGAAACAGCCTACATACGACCACATATTGACACAACACACCCTAGTTTCTTGGTTTGCCTATTGGCTCCGGAGTTCTCTTTCCATGCCTTGAGTGAGGTGTGGAGACTGACCCATATGGCAGTGACCACTTCCCATCTGACTAACATATGATTAAATGCCCACGCAGTCCGTCTTGCAGAAAAAAGTGTATGAAGCAAGATTTACAGGAATACATTTACACAAGCATCTAAACTATGCTATACAACTATAGGACACCTCCACGTTGAACAGGCAACCCAATTACTCACTGCGCCCATCCTTGACGCGGCCGAAACGTCCATATCCCACACCTCTGGTGGCCCATGCAACAGGAGGAGGCCGTGGTGGAATGAGAACTATAGTTGGTGCGAGAGGCTCAGAACAAGACGTTGGTTATCTTTCGTCGGCACCCCACATCGGGTAACCTTTTATTGTTCAATAGTGCAAAGGCGTTAGGAATACGTGTGTACCGTGAAACAAAACGAAAGAGTCGGCGTTCATTTTTAAAATTAATAACATCCTACACAAACACACCAAAAGTGCGAACACGAAAAACGAACTCAAAGGACAACAAACACACAGCTTTCCCCAGGTTAGTACAACAGGGGACCTACTGGAAGTCCAGGCTAACACACTCGCACAACACTTCCAACCCGTGTACACTACATACTAACAAACACTGTCATAAAACACAAACAATCGGCCGAAAAGAACTCTTTACTTGATAACGACAAGTCAGCCTCCTCATATAACTCTGAGTGTTCGCTTCATGAGCTGAGGGGTGCTTTAGGTACCTGTAAATCCTCAGCTCCAGGCCCCGACAACATCATATATACAAGATAGAGAACATACATGCAGACGCTCTTGTGACAGTCATTCACCTTTACAACAAGGTATGGCTGTCGGGGCACATTACAAAGCCTTGAAGCGAGGGCATAGTTGTAGCATCCTTGAAACGAAAGGATCCTTCATCTCCTGCTAACTAGCAACCCCTTGCCCGGACCAGCTGCCCGTGCATACTTCTCGGGAAGATGATCAATAGGAGAGTCTGGTACTCTTTAGAGTATAATGACCTTCTCGAGAGCTGCCAGGCTGGCTTCAGGGGGGGATACACCAACGATAAACTGGTTTCGTTGGAATCATATGTAAAAGATGCCTTCATTCATAACCAGTATTGTATGTCGGTCGATATGGAAAACGCCTAAGAGAACACCCACACAAGCTACATGCTTGAAAGGACCTTTAGAGTTAGGTTTGGCAGTGCTCTTTCGAATGCATAGGTGTAGAAAAATGGCATCCTTCACGGTGGTGTGTTGAGCTGTACACTATTTATTGTTAAGATGAACTCGCTCCGGAAAACATTGCACCAACCGTTTCCTATTCTATATATCTAAATTACCCCCAAGTATCTTTTAAGTCTTGTAATTTCTCAACTTCAGCTTGAGGTGAACAAACTTGCTCGCTGGGCGGACAAAAACGGTTTTACACTGAACCCTGTAAAAAGAACTTGTGTTGTGTTCTCCCGGAAGCTCGGGATTCACGCGAACCCACATATCTCTAATAATGGTGTAGTAATCCCTGTAAGAGCGGAGCAGAAGTTCTGGGGCCTAATATTCTATGGTAAACTCTTATTTATCCCTCTTTTGAAGCAGTTAAAACAGAAATGCCTAAAACAATAAACCTTCAAGTCTTGTCACACCAACCCTACGGTGCTGAGAAGAAGCTACAACTGCGCCTTTATACTGCAGTGGGAGCATCTCGTTTGGAATATGGCAGTGTCGTGTATGGGTAGGCCACGAAAACGAAAATAAAAATGCTTGACCCTGTAGTGCATTTGGGGCTTCGACCTGCCTGTGGCGCCTTTTGCACTAGCCCCGTTGAAAGCCTCTATGCAGGATGTCACAAATGGTCCCTATATAACCAAACAATATACACTGACATGTTGTATGTCTCCGAAATCATGTCTACGACAAATCATTCTTCTAATTTGACCACTCACGATGCATTCTTAGAGCTACTCTTTCTATACCGCCCATCTATTTCCTTGCCTTTCCCTCTGAGAATGGGAGCAGAAGCTTCAGAGTTAGGAGTGTCATTTTCAGACATCCACAAGACACACCTCTTTGACTTTATTGCGCCATGGCATCTCGGGGCTGTGTGCGGGGACCTGACCGTTTTGCAAATTAACAAAAAACGTCACCCAAGATTTGTTATTGTGCAGCATTTCCTCAGCCTGTAGGGTAAGCCCCAGTGCGCAGAGTATTACTGCGATGCATCGAAGACAGCCACCGCTTTGCCTTGTGCTACGCATGGACAGAAGTTCAATGTCTGTGAAAGAATAAACTCCCACAACAGAAATTTGACGGCTGAAGAACAAAGCATTTTACTTGCTTTACACCACATCGTACAACATCAAATTTCAGAGTCCATACTGCTGACAGATTTTCTTAGCGTTGTACGTGCACTTTTGCCTAACAAACGTTCAAAAATATTGTAATCGATCTCGTGTTCAGGGCAATTACGTGGGCATACATCGCAAATCTCAAGAAAACAGTATTCTGGGCACCTGGCCACAGTGGGATAGCCGGAAACGAAAAGGCAGATCAAATGGCAGCTGGTGCTCCACTCTTTAATACTGTAGACCTAACATTACCCAATTCTGGCATAAAGGCAAACATCACGCAACAGCTTCGCAAAAGATGGCAAACGCATTGGACTGGAAATACAAGTTACACGTAATAAAGCCATTTATTAGAGCATACACCATCGACACACGCAGCAGATACACAGAAGTTGCACTGGCTAGGATACGGATAGGGCACACACATGTCACACAGTAGTATTTCCTCAGAGACTCTTCAAGACCTGTCTGTACCATGTGCGGAGAGGCTCTATCAGTACTTTGCATACTTATTCAATGCAAGGCACTAGACACAACACTAACAAACACTTCAGAGAACTCTACAGGCAACACATTCCCCTACATTCATGGTTCTTTGAAGGTTAACGATGCCATAGTTTCTGTGAAACGGGAGTTTAAGTATCTGTGAGACGGTAAGTTTTTAAACCTCATTTCCTGTCATGCATAATAAAATCTGGCCCTACACCCCAGCCATCACCATTATCCTTGAATTTAAAATGACCGGTTTACACGTTTTTATACGCACTGTTTGTGGTAATCAGTTCTCTTGAACCAATAAAAGACTACTTCTCTGGCGCTCTTTGCCCTCGCTGGCATTGCTCCATTCCACAAACCATCATCATTGTCATCATCTTGGGAGTTTATAAAGTTTAGCTGATGTTGTGAGCTGGTATGTGCTGGGAAATGAACTCAAGGCGGATGTGATGAGTGCTTAAATTCTCAAACGCCTACGTAAACTCGTCGTACACTTCCAAGGTTGGGTATGAGACCTATGGACGTAAAAAGGTTTCGCTGCGCCGTTCACGTGGGTCCACATGATTAGAGTGCAAATAATCTATTGTCATTAGTATTCATATCTATTGCTTTAAAATATTTTAACTGGCTCCAAAAACTACAGTTTCTATTTCAGCCTTAACGGTGGGACAACGCGACACGTCTGTTTGTAGAGAAATACACATGCCAGTTTGATTACCACGTGGCCAGGGAAACGTCGCTGGCGTTTAGACTTACTGGGACATTGCGGCTTGTGCATTCAGTTGCAACAAGTGACATCATGGGATCGTGAGAGCTGAAGCGTAATTCATGCATTTGTAGTGCTCATTTTATCAAGAACCAAGTAGGGCAGGCATGTAACAGCCCAAGGTACGACCCCCGTCCCTTTCCAATATTACCACTTGTATGGAATAAATGCTGGCACTAATAATGGTCCATTCTCAATATGTTAAAAAATGTCGCAAAGTAACGACACCTGTGTTTTTATTTAACAAGCATTATTTGCTGATAATTTAGCGCAAATCGTGTAGTGCTTTGTATTGCCTTTAAACCAATGCAAAAACGCGCGACAAGCTGCCCTATTGACAGGTGCGTCAGCCCGCGTCCTCCACCACAGACGAAGTTCCGCCATGCGGGAAGAACTTTGAATTTGGAGAGTCTCGCATGGGCGGCGAACTCAAAAACAAAAATTATCCAGTCTTCTCTCTAACGACGAAGATGGTTGAACGCAATGCTGCCTTCTTGCGAAATAGAATGGGGAGTGGTCAATATCAAGTCACCTGCGATTAAAAGACCAAACTGCGAGCTGGAAAAATTCAAAGCGCTACCACTGAAAGTCCAATCAACTCTGTTTATCATAGTTTAAATCCAGACAGCAAGCAAGAAAACCCTCAAAAGAAAGCTTTGTGCTTAACCATCGTCGTCGGTACAGGGAATGGTGCATTTTTGATTGCTGACGTTGCAGGTGGTCGTAGAACGCGAACTCCGAATTCATTTGAAAAACCGGGGTCGTGTTTTTCGCACCCTCCGTCCTGTCCTTCTTAAGCCATGCAGTGGTTGTTTTTCGAAAATCTATTAACCTGCTAGCCAGCAACTATGGCAAGTCTTATTACAGGCGTAAAGATATGATTTTTTAAGACAAGAAGTAAGGTTCTACTGTCATGCGGTATTTCATGTGGAAACAATTCACTATGGGTGTTCTAAAAGTGTTTCTGTGGAGTAAAACACGTTTTCGCCGCAAGAAATAATGCAACGCAGCTTCATCCTTTAACCGTTTGTTTTGGGGTAAATGCAAGGTATAAACCCCAAGTTCGTCTTTCGATCGCAATCGACGGCGTTTCAAAATGAACTCCCACAAGCGAACGCCGCAGCATGCTTTGATGGGCTACCTACGAGGGCTTTCCAGGGCAATTCAGCTGCAGTATATTCCTCGACATCCAAAATTGCACGCAGGTTAGTATACTGAATGAAACCTTTGCACGAAGAAACGGGTTTCCACTTCCAGGTCATGATTCAGCTAGGTGCATTGAGCGTCGTCTGTATTTGCAATTCCTGTGTATGCGCGAAAATAATATACAGGGCGCGGTTCCTAAATATCGCCTCAATTTCCAAGATTTACCGAACTGAAAGAAAATTGTTGTGCCAATCTACGCTTTGCTAGCCGCACAGCACCAGAACGACAGAAAGCCACACACAACTACGTTGCGATCACCGACACAAGGACAACCTAAAGACGACAAACACTAGCGCTAATGTTTGTGGTATGTTTTGGTCCTTTTTTATTCACGCTCTAATTTTTACCATCTATGCACCGACTTGCCGAACAGTGTGTTACACTGAAGATCGGTTTGCCACGGGCGGCGCGATTAGCTCAAGCGATGGTAGTGCCATACAAGGGCCCCTCGGACCCTTTGGAAGGTGACCGTGCAAGGCTGCTGGTTACTGTTGACCACATGGGTGTCCTACCGAGCACTAAAATCTTGAAGAACAGGTGTTTTGGCTGTTGACCAACATAACAAAAGCCGTTTCCTTGTCCTCAGCTCCACAATGCCTTAGTGGGTGTGGCTGCATCTGCTTGAATGTGCACGAACGACCTTAGTAGAAACAATTTTCGCTGCAAGGCGACAAAACGGCACTTCATAAAAATCGAATCAGAACACCCCCGTAAAAACACTGCCTAGCGAATTATCTTCTGGAGTGAATGCAGCCAGCATATCGGGCACTGTATGAACGTGCATAGTTTGCTGCCGAAAAAAAAATCAAAAATTGGGTCCCTGCCCTACAAATCATCATCATATTCCATTTTTGTGCATCACGTCAATGTTACATTCAATAATTCGCCAATTGTTAAAAAATTTCCCCGCATTTCTCTGAGGGGAAGAATGTGAAAGTGCGAATGCACGAGTTGAATTTGCGCGGTTTGGTAATGTTCGCGAAAGAGAGATCACACACACACACACACACACACAAGTACAAAGAAAGAAAGATGCATTTATTTACAGACACCTATTTGTGTTGTCGTTGTACTTGATTGCTATAGCGGATCTCAGCTTTGAAATTTCGTGTCAGTACTCCTTTAAGCGGGTGCATTAGCCCTTCTCACGCCCGATTCCTGGCCAAACCCCCACGTGGGTATGTGCCATGAACAGACACCTATTTGTGTTGTCATTGTACTTGATTGCTAGAGAGGATCTCAGCTTTGAAATTTCGTGTCAGTACTCCCTTGAGCGGGTGCATTAGCCCTTCTCACACCCGATTCCTGCCATCCCCCACGTGGGTATGTGCCATGTCAGCGGTCAGGCAGCGCGCGCCCATTTCCCCCCCCCCCCGTTGCCAAGGACGACGAGGAGATCCCTGTCCAATCTTCCACGTGGGTATGTGCCATCTCCCCCCGTTGCCAAGGAAGACGAGGAGCGCGCACCCGCAGCTGTTGCTATGTGGACGGACGGTGGTCAACGGAATTCAGGGTCGCTTATAAAGCGCATTCGCACTTAAAACAACTATCGTTTTGACGCCCTGCGCATTCCCTGAAAACATCCTGTTAAACACGAAATATATGATGTTTGCATGTATTGCACTAGGTGTCCGCATGGGCCAGCGGGGATGAAAAATAATGGGTGATTTTCTGAGCATGCTTGCACAAACTTGACACATAACCGTACGTTTTTTACTCAACAAACCAGTAGCCAGCACTTTGTAATGGTTTTTTAAGCACGCATGGGACTCACCTGAAAACCTGATAAGGTTCAACTAAGGCGGTCAGGACAGTTTATGCTTTACTCAAAATTAGTAAGCTCACAAACCAGTCAAGATTTTTTTTTCTGAGTAACATATCAGTTTCAGTGAGCCGTAGAGCAAATACACACACGGAGAGAATCAAGGGAAAGGAACGCAAGAACTGCCCGTCCACCGCGTGATATTTCTCTGAGCGTAAAGTGGAATTTACGCAGTAATTTATCGATACGTGCAATCCAAAAGCATCACCTCTTTCAATTAACCACCCGCGGCTGGATGATACGTCCGCTTCTCCTCGTACTGAAGTTGTACGTTTCGGAAAGTTCGGAGATTTTTTTTTCTGCCAAAGCGTCCTCATTTTCGCAAAGTATAATACTGCACTTGCACCTACGCAATTCTCTACTTTGTGGTTGTGCCCTCATTGCTTTAGCAACGCTCTCAGCCGCGTTATAACACCCCCCCCCCCGTAACACTGCTGACGTTTTGCTCGTACTAACAAGAGAGAGCTGCGGGATAAAATACGGGTGTTCATAGGGATCATGCGTACACCGACAAACTACACCAGTCATCTCCTTGCAATCACTGCCATATTGTTCTTTCTTGGGAGACATTTCCGCCCTTGTACATTTTCTCGGCGCTCATTGATGTGCAATGCCAAAAGATTGACGGTGCAGTAAAAAGCAGGTGTTGTTCGTTGGTCGTCTTCCTGCGCATTCGCGAGGCCGACACGCACACGGCGTTGCTTTTGTAAGAGCACGACACTTAAAGCCAGAGAGGCACCTTGACTCTTCCCGGCTGCGAAAAACATGCCGCGGTGGCATGTTGCCTTTAGAAGTACACATTCCTGACTAAGAAAGGAGGAAATCTTGGGTGTGGCCCCGGTTTTGAATCCACTGTTGGTTCATTTTAATGCTCCAAACTCACGAGTCCAGCTCACACAGTATACTCTAAGAGTGAATTTCGCACGCAGGATGTACAAGCTCATGCTTCTGTCTGGCGCTGACTAGCGCGCCCTTGCAAACAGCGATCTTCCTGTGAAACTCGGGCTTGGTGATACGCAAAGAAGTCAAAGTGTGCCACATCACTGAAAAGGGTCGTAGAATCTTCCGCCGACCATCAGCCAACCTGTTAAATGGAGGGATGAGAAGTTTAAATCTCAGGTGGCGACGACCCTTTCCAACTATTTCTTTCCATGGCATACGTCGGATGACGTGGTTCCTGTGGTAATAGTATGTGTTTTCTTGGAAAAAACAGTTGATAGAACTTTGAGCAATCTTGATGACGGTACTGGCGATACCGCGGACCCCGAGCCCCCAAACATAAGCTGGATCCAACCGTGGCGATGTGTTTATAGGTGGAGGGTTAGAAACCACGAACGGTGGCCATCGGAGCCCAGGTCAAGCTCCGGCGGATGGGCTCCCTGTCTGTTCACCAGGCAGGGAGCTCCGGGACCTCTTTGACTACCAGGGTAAAGTCAAAGAAGAAAGTACCCCCGTCTCCCTGCTTTTTCCTATGTCATATAGATAATTCATACCCCCCCCAGACGTGATCGGCCCCTAAAAAGGGGCCACACCGAAGTTTCCTGTCCATCCCTTCCACCAATCCACATTCCGAAAACCTGACAACTATCCTCGATTCTTTGTTATCGAGGCAGTTGACAAAACAAACCCTGTTTCTTCCATGTCCGTATTCTTGATCACAAAGTTCCTGTAAGGCATCCTCGGAAAATCGTTCGATGCTAAGAAACTCCGTACCGGCGAAGTGCTAGTCAATGTCAAGACGCAGCAACAAGCCACTAACCTCCTGTCGCAAATCTGCATGGCAGATTTGGCCATCAGAGTCACTCCTTATCGTAGCCTCAACAGCTCTCAGGGTGTGATCTCGGAGACCGACTTGTTGAATGAGACCGAAGATGATCTGTTGGAAGGCCTGAAAGATCCGGGTGTAACTGCAGTGAGGCGAATCACCATCAGACGAGACAATAAGGAAATCCCCACAAAGCAAATAATCTTGACATTCAACAGATCAAAACTTCCTGAGCACATCAATGCTGGCGTCATTAGGTGTGGTGTACGTCGGTACATACCTAACCCGCGCCGCTGCTACAAGTTCCAGCGATTCGGGCACGCTACAACTTCTTGTCGCGGCAAAACGACCTGCGCGAAATGCGCCGCACATACCACCATACTGAAAACTGTGACTCTACTACCTTCACCTGTGCAAACTGTCAGGGGCCGCACGCAGCATGGTACCACAGCTGTGAAAAGTTTCAATTAGATAAGAAAATCATTAATATCAAGGTCACTGAAAACATCACCTTCCCAGAGGCGCGGAAGAGGTTCGCCTCTTTCCCTCTGGGGAGGTACGCCGACGCAGCTCACCGGGGGGCGGAGCGGCGTCTGGTTTCTGCGGGGACCCAGTACCGCGAGTCGGACTTGGTCCCGCCCCCGCCCCCGCGCCCCAATGGGTTGCCTCAGGCAGCCCAACCCGCCTCCGCACCGCTCGCTGAGCCAGCAGCGGCTGTGGGGGCAACCACGTCTGGTGGAAGCGATGCTGCATCCTCCACGTCCACTCCAGCGTCCCAAACCACAGGCGAGGGCGCAGGGGAGATGGTCTTGGGGGAGCCAGCGGCAGCTCCCACCCCCACCGCACCGCCTGCGCCATCTGAGGCGTTTCTGAATCCCTCGGTGGTAGCGGGCAAGGAAAAGCGCGCCCCAAAGGGTTCGCGGTCCAAGGAGCCTGATCCCTCAGGCGCTCCGAGGACATCCGAGAATGAAATGGACGTCGGTTCGTTCTTGTCTGCGGTGAACCGCAAGGAACGCGTCCCGACGCCAAAGCCTCCCGACAAGCCAAAAAAGACTAGAGTCACAGCCCCGAAAGACGACACATAAACAACACAGTCCAGTAGCTCCGAACACTTCATAATGGGAAGAGATAACATAGTACAATGGAACTGCAGAGGCCTTCTGAATAATCTTGACGACGTGTATGAGATTCTGCATACCAATCAGCCAAGTGTAATGTGTGTTCAGGAAACACATTTGAATTCTAAACACACAAATTTCTTGAATAGTTACCTGGTATACAGGAAAGACAGGGATGGCTGCACACACTCATCTGGCGGTGTGGCCATAATCGTCCGGAAATCCTTAGCATGCCACCCTGTCACTTTAAACACTATCCTTGTGGCTGTAGCAATACGCTTAATAATATTTAATAGGTTGATAACGGTATGCTCCATATACATTCCTCCTGATGTTACAATTTTGAGCTCTGACTTCGAGGCGCTGGTTGACCAGCTGCCCGAACCATACATCCTTACAGGCGACCTTAATGGTCACAACTCTCTTTGGGGCTCTTCCAGAACGAATGCCCGAGGTCGCCTGATAGAGAAATTCGTTACATCTTCTGGAGTATGCCTTTTCAACAATAAACAGCCTACATACCATAACATAGGTCAGAACACATACTCATGTCTTGACTTGGCTATTGGCTCCGCAGTTCTCTTTCCTCTTGTCGAGTGGGGAGTGGGAACCGACCCATATGGCAGTGACCACTTCCCCACCTCACTAACATACATAGGTAAAGGCTCATGCAGTCCATCTTCCCATAATAGGTTCAATGAAGCACGAGCTAGCTGGAATACATTTACAGAGACATCCAAACTGCACCACACATCCATAGGATACCTACACGTTGAAGAAGCTACCCAACTGCTCACGACGCACATCCTCGACGCTCCGAAAAGTCTATTCTCCACGCCTCTGGTGCCCCGCGCAACCAGCAGAGGCCGTGGTGGAATGAGGGCTTTAGGCGGGCGCGAGAGGCCCAGAACAAGGCGTGGGGTATCCTCCGTCGGTACCGCACGTCGGGAAACCTCCTCTTGTTCAAACGGGCCAAGGCATTCGGAAAACGTGTGCGCCGTGAGGCAAAACGAGAGAGTTGGCACACCTTCTTGACATCCATTAATTCATACACAGACACACACAAAATCTGCACACGTATACGCAAGCTCAAAAGACAACAGACACACAGCCTGCCCCTGGTTAGCACAACAGGGGGCACACTGGAAGACCGGGCTAACAATCTTGCACAACACTTCGAACACGTGTCTAGTTCAACGCACTACACAAACACTTTCATGAAACACAAAACATCTGCAGAAAAAAAGCCCTTACACGACAAAGAGAAATCAAAAGCTTTTTACAACTCTGAATTCACTCTCTTTGAGTTGAGGGCTGCCATAAGCACGTGCAAACCTTCAGCTCCAGGCGCAGATAAGATTACATACACCATGATACAGCACCTACACCCATACACTCTTGAAACACTCTTACACCTATACAATAAAATATGGCTTTCGGGGCACATTCCACGCTCTTGGAGGGAGGCCATAGTAGTGGCTTTCCTAAACGAAGGGAAGGACCCTTCCTCTCCTGCCAGTTATCGCCCCATTGCCCTGACCAGCTGCCTGTGTAAGCTCTTCGAGAAGATGATAAACAGAAGACTTGTGTACTTCTTAGAGTACAATGGTCTTCTCGAGAGCTTCCAGGCAGGCTTCAGGGTGGGGCGGTCCACCAACGACCAACTCGTCGCGCTCGAGTTCTATATAAAGGATGCTTTCCTCCACAAACAATATTGTATAACGGTATTCTTTGATCTGGAAAAAGCGTACGATACCGCGTGGCGGTATGGCATCCTTAGCGACGTGAAGTCGTTTGGCATGTCCGGTAACATGATGAACACGCTTCCCAGTTACCTGTCTAAAAGAACGTTTCGCGTGCGTGTTGGAACTGCCCTCTTTAGGGTTAATGTGGAGGAAAACGGTGTTCCGCAAGGTGGAGTTTTGAGTTGACTTTGTTTATTGTAAAAATGAACTCTCTTCGGAAGGCTCTGCCACCAACCATTTCCTGCTCAATCTATGTACACGACCTGCAGTTATCCTTTAAGTCTTGTAACCTGTCTATCTGCGAGCGCCAAGTCCAGCTTGGTGTTAACAAGCTAGCTGGCTGGGCAGATAACAACGGTTTTAAATTTATTCCAGTGAAGTGTACTTGTGTTTTGTTTTCGAAAAGGCGTGGCATTCGGCCGGATCCAGACATCAAACTCAATGGTGTCTCAATTCGAGTCAGAAATGAACACAAGTTTTTAGGTGTAGTCCTTGACGAAAAGATCTCGTTCATTCCACATATAAAACAACTTATACATAAATGCTTAAAGGCCATGAATATACTCAAGGTTCTCTCCCACTCTTCATATGGTGCTGACAAACAACTCCTTTTACGTGTTTTTACTAACCTGATAGGTTCACGATTAGACTATGGAAGTGTTGTTTATGGGTCAGCAAGTAAGACATCCCTCAAAATGTTGGACCAAGTGCTTCATCTGGGGCTCCGGCTGGCATGTGGCGCTTTCCGGACTAGCCCGGTCGAAAGCCTCTATGTGGAGTGTAATAAGTAGAACCTACAACGTCAGCGAGCATACACAGATCTTTTTTTTTGCTTTTAAAATTTCATCTATGCCACACCATCCTTTTAAATCAGCTTTTTATGATACGTCTATGACTGCACTACTCCTAAACCGACCATCGTTCTCTGCGCCCTTCTCTTACAGAGCTAGAGAGGAAGCGTCAGAGCTTTCTGTCTCCTTTTTAGACACCATACAAAGTTCTCAAACAGATTTTATAGCACCATGGCATCTCCGCCCTGTATCATGCGACACATCTTTCGCACAGGTAGATAAAAACCGAGCTCCCACATGTGCAGTTCTGCAGCACTTGTATTTGCAGCAGAAGTACCAATTTTCTTAATTTTATACGGACGCCTCTAAAACTTCCACCTCGGTGTCCTGCATGGGCCCGGTTTTAGTGTCACGAGAACTCTTAACCGTAATACAAGTATCTTTACGGCAGAGGCTTATGGTGTACTTCTGGTTGTTAATCATATCCTTCAAAGCCACACCCCACAATTCGTTATATATACAGATTCTCTCAGTGTTGTGCGGGTGTTGTCGTCAACAAAGTCTTCAAAAAATCACGTTATAAATTTAATAGTCAAGGGTATTATGTCTGTGTATGTACGCAAATTTGAACTGGTTCTTTGCTGGGTCCCTGGCCACTGTGGTATAGCCGGGAATGAAGCAGCGGACCGAATGGCTGCTGCTGCTACACTATCGAATACAGTAGACATAACCACATTACCCTACACCGACGTGAAACCACACATCAGACAACAACCTCGCAAAACATGGCAAACACACTGGAGTGAACAAACAGACAACAAGTTACACGTAATAAAACCTCACTTGGGACCATACACCACCGACACACGCAATAGATACTCTGAAGTCGCCTTGGCCTGATTACGGATAGGGCACACTCATGCAACGCACTCGCACCTTCTCACTGCATCTCCAAGACCTCTGTGCAGCAGGTGCGGAGAGGCCCTATCCGTAGTGCACATACTAATCACATGCAAGGCACTTCACACAACACGACACAAACACTTCAGAGAACTCTACAGACAACATATCCCACTACATCCATCGCTGTTTCTAGGTGACGAAGCCATTGTTTCTGTTAAACGTGTGTTTGAGTATTTGTCAGACGTTAGGTTATTAAACCTCATTTCCTATCACGCATAATCAAACCTGGCCCTATACACCAGCCATCACCATTATCTGTAACTGATTTTACTATTTTCGGTTGACATGTTTTTTTTTACCTATCTTTTTGTGGTAACCACTTCACTTCATTAAATAAACTTTCCTCTGGCGCTCTTTGCCCTTAGTCGGCCTTGCGCCATAGAAACCCAACCATCATCATCATCATTTGTATGTCCAATTTTTGTCTTACCTGGCACGGTCACGCTGTAAAAGCAGATGAGCTGTCTAAATTACTAATGCACGGTATTTTCATCTTGCAATACTTGACACGCGTAGGTTGCAATTGCAAATAATAAACTAAGGGGTTATGGCTGTTGTCTCAAAGACTTTCGTTGTAAGAAATCTAGACTTGTGGACAAGTCGGAAACAACTTCACTTTGAACTATTACCCTAATACGACGCTGTTGGTTTATGTGAGGGCGTTATAAAGATTTCTTCTCCTGTGGTGATTTTTACACATAGTGCAATTAGCGCTGTGCAGTGCAGAAGGATTAGAAGTCTCATTGTAACGGGTATTTCTAAAAATACATGAATTTTATGTCAACCATAAATTATACACTAGAGGTGTGGTGATGGCTGAGATACTGGTCCACTGTTGGTGCCATGTTATCCGATGAAAATGTAGTACAGGCCTCAGGTAGTGAAACAGTACGATTGGTAATGAAGTGTTAGTGAGATCCACCGACCACTTGTGGTAATGTCAGGTTGTGAAATAGGATGTTCAAGCTGTAATTTTAGCGCTCTCCCGCGCTTGCGATTCTGCTTTTACAACAATCATTTTAACCGCAGCTCCTTCCCCTCCTTCCGTGTTTCCCATCTTCATATTAGTTCTTCTCCCGTTCCCGTACCCCCACATAAAGATTTATGATAAATTAAAGGGAGGTGCTTTAGCAAAACTTACCTGTTTCTTGCAAAAGAATAGAAAACCCTCCCTCCATTGTTTCCGCTCCCATTTCGCCCACCTAACTTTTCGGTCTCCAACTCACTTCCAGCGCTCTCTCGGCAGCTGTGGTCCGCCAATCAGTCTTTATTTTTGGCTGCGCATTTCTCCTGGCATGTTATCGCAGTTACGTCATGGAAAAAGTTTTTGTTGGACGTCTGCTGTGCGTGTCAAGGCGCAACAGGTTTTTTTTAATTAACCGGCGTGCGGAAAGATGATAATCGGGGTGAATGTGTTGGGAAGAGACCAGAGAACGACCTGGGCGCCGAACCAGAGCCAATGCACGACGCACATCGGGACTGTTAAACTTGCGAGGGGAAAATGCAATTCTTCGGTGGCGGCACAATTTCTCAGCAGGCTTCCTCGCAAAGTACAGGGACACTAAAATTGTAAAGCATATTTTTGGGCACAACCATTGCCAGTACGGTGTGCTCCATGTTACTTAAGTAACCATGATACCTACTAATAAGGAGCGAAACTACCTAAATAAAACCACGCTAGGAAAGCTGTTATTGACACAGTCCTCTCACCCCAGAGAAGAATTTGGCCACCCTGGTGGCTGCTACCTCCTAATACTGGAGGCCATAACTGGTGGCGTGGCCACTATCTCCCATCAGTTAAGCCCCCAGCAGCTGTAAAGCACCCGACTGCGGCTGTTGTCAGGCCAGTAAAACAGGAGAGGGTGCTAAGCCTCTCTTGTTTGGGCAGGTCACCTCTAAAACTTCGACCCAGCTTATATAAGCCCGTGAACTCGGCAACGTAGCTTCAGTATTAGAGGAGCTCTCGCGCATTAGGTGGAATATCATATGGTTAAGCGAAGTACGGACAACAGTAGCCATCATGGTACCGAAAAGCAGGCATATTCTGCTTTTATGCTGAAAAGGGAGCACGTAGAGAGACTCCTAACACAAAGAAACAACAGAGAACGCGGATGTATTCTTTCGCATTACAGAAAGGCACACTGCTTAGGATCAAGCTAAACCATGCATGCTAAAGATATTACAAGCCTATGCGACTACAGCTACAGACGATGATGAGGCCCTGGATAGTTTCTACGAAGGCATCGATTCAGAAATGAAGAAGGTAACACAGTTTAATATATTTATGATCGAATTTACGCAAAAGTATCGGAGAAGGAAATGAAAAAAGAATGTCACCGGAAAATTATGGAATAGACCATCGCAGCAGTAGAGCCGCTTTGGTCTTGACACAGGTAGCCTTAGTTGAGAGAAATAGGTTGAAGTTCATCAACGCAATCTTCTGGAAACGAAAGAGACACAATTGACATAGAAAGGCCGCTTCTGAAATACCACCAAAAAACTGACTCCGCTTTGAATACATACTGAGGTATTTTGCACAACCAAGGGATAATACAGACGATTCGGAGGAGTGTTAGACCATAGGCAGGTGCAAATTGAGTCATAATTACGTAAGCGAGTGAATTGAACTTGTGAAAACTACGAAACACCCTGTAAAGTTGCGCATAGCTAGAACACATGACATTAAAACAACCGACCAAAACAGATTGTCGGTTTTAATTATCAACAAAAGCAACGACCTTTGTGCGTAGCGCATAGCCGTTACCGTAGAAATTCTGAAAATAGAAGAAAGATGAAGAGCTACTAAAACAAGCTTGCAACACTATCTACAGAAAGAACGTGGACACTAAGACAGCACCAGGGAAATATTAGCACCACATGAGCGAAATGCTACAAGCGGAGAAATATTTACACATGGGTATACGCTAGCGACGTTAAACCATGAAAAATTGCTGTGTGTATCAATTTAGCTCGCCGTACCTCACTGGAATTCAAATATTAATTAAAAAGCCTTTCAAAGGTATTTCAAAGAACAAAGTACCCATGACTACTACATAGCCGTCGTGCTTTTAAGAATGCAAATGATCTTGCACAGAAAAGCCCGCAGCCAGTATTCAGAGTGCTAAAAGGATTGTAAAATGCCCCATAATCTCAAAAAATCCCAACAAATTTTTAGGTGCGAAGCATCTCATTCTCGAGGCTCTGTCCCTCCAGCCCTTGTTGTCGTTGTCAGCCGTCTTCACTCCACTGCGCATGCGCGTGTCTTCAGCCCCGTCACCATTGGGGCTGTCGTCAGCGCAGTACACTATAAAATGTAGCTAGGCAGCACCAGGTTTCGACCTCACGACTCTCTGGCCGCAACGGGAGGTTCGCGGCGCTCTTCCTACTGCGCTACAAACCGAGACGGGAGCATGAGCTACGAACGCTCCTTATATATTTCACTCATTCAAATTACGTCCGCATACTACTCAGGGTTCCCCTTAAGGGAAGATGGTGCTATTTTAAACACTAAGAGGTGTATACCAAGGATTGCAACAAATCAGTCTACTGTCAGTTTTATGCGTGCTTTTTATCAAAATAATTGTTACCAGCAGAAGTGACAGCCTAGATTCCCAACAACTCATAAAGCAGGCGACGTTCACGAAAGGACAAGGAAAAACGAATCGCATCTCTAATCAATCAAGTTGAAAAATACGCAGCGTACAAAACCACCTTTGCATCGCCGGTGTAGCCTTGAAAAAAAGCGTTTGATTTCCTTTGCACGGGCAAGATAGAAGCACTTAAAGAGCAGGATTTCGAGGAGACCACATATGTGTTTCTAGATATTGTCACGTAGCCAAAAGACGAAGCAGTTGTTTGGAAAAGAAACAAGTTTTATTGAGGGCGAACTTGTGCTCCCCTAACAACTGAAAAGAATCAGAGGGCGGCGAAGCAGTGGTCAACAAAGTGACGTACGTGCGTCGGCGAGCGTCGCAGAAATCGAATGGCCCCCGGCGTCCGCACTGCAGGCTTTTTATCTTTCGGCCGAGCGTGGTTCTCGAAACGTCGATTCGCATCGAGAACATAGTGATCCAAGAAGATTATTCTGGGCTTGTTCACAGAAGATCGGAATGCTCTCCCTATCACAACAGATACACAAGCGGCACAGAAGAAAGAATGGAACAACGCGCTTCCCTGGCGCAGAGATAACGCAGACCGGCGCGCCGGGCGGTAAAAGCAAAACACAAATAAACAAACCAATGTATGGTTCGCGGCATTACCCCCCCTCTAAGAGTGCATCGACCCGATGCTAACATAAGCGACAGTCCGAACCAATGAAAATAAAAGTTTGTCATCGTCCGTAGAAAGGTTTTAGGCGAACCACGTGGACGACTTCAGGCCGCCTGCGTTGTCGTGATGTGCCGGAGTCACCATCAGGGATCACTTCGTAGGTAAGTTGGCCAACACGTCGTAAGAATCTGGTAGGGTCCGAAATAGCGTCGCAGGAGCTTCTCACTGAGTCCGCGTCGTCGGATGGGAGTCCAAACCCACACACGATCCCCTGGTTGGTACTCGGCGTCTCGGCGTCGGAGGTTGTAGCGGCCCGCATCCACCAGCTGCTGGTCCGTTATACGAACTCGAGCGAGCTGGCGGGCCTCCTCCGCACGTTGAAGATATTCGTGGACGTCGGCGTTGAGATCGTCGTCTTCTACGTGCGGAAGCATGGCGTCGAGCATCGTAGTCGGCCTTCTAACCGTAGACAAGCTCGAACGGCGGTCAGCTGCGTCGTCTCCTGGATAGCCGTGTTGTACGCAAACGTGACATACGGGAGCACTTCGTCCCAAGTCTTATGTTCAACGTCAACGTACATTGACAGCATATCTGCGATTGTCTTGTTCAGACGTTTGTTAGTCCGTTCGTTTGGGGGTGGTACGCCGTCGTTTCTTCGGTGATCCGTGTTGCTGTAGCGTAATACTCCTTGCATCAGCTCCGCAGTAAATGCCGTTCCGCGGTCTGTGATTAGGACTTCCGGGGCTCCATGTCGCAGCACAACTTGGCTTTATAAAGAACTTCGCCACTTCTTGTGCAGTCCCCCTCGGAAGAGCGGCGGTCTCTGCGTAGCGCGTCATGTAGTCTGTCGCTACGACAATCCACTTGTTCTGTGATCGTGACGTAGGGAACGGGCCTAAAAGGTCCATTCCAATCTGTTGAAATGGTCTCGATGGGACGGCGATCGGTTGCAGAAGTCCGGCGGGTCTTGTCGGCGGCGTTTTTCGTCGCTGGCAGTCACGGCAGCTCGGACGTAGTGGGTGACGTCAGAGGTAAGGCCGGGCCAGTAGTACCTCGCCTTGATTTTTCCAATAGTGCGGGCTGTGCCGAGATGTCCGGAAGACGGGTCGTCGTGGCACGCTTCCAAAATTTCGTCACGAAGGTCCGCGGGGGATGACGAGAAGGTAATTCGCTCTTGTTCCGGGGCTGAAATTCTTCTTCACGAGGACGGAGTTTCTCAGGCTGAATGCTGGTAAGCTGCGCTTGAAGGCCCTAGGAACGGCAACGTTGCATCCCTCGAGGTACTCGATTATGACGCGTAAGTCGGGGTCGGCACGCTGCTGGCGGCTAGGTCGCTCTCCGTCACGATCCCGAAGAACGCGCTGTCTTCATCAGAGTCTTGTGGTGGTGGGTCGACGGGGGCGCGGGACAGGCAGTCGGCGTCGGAGTGTTTCCTGCCGGATTTATAAACGACTGTAACGTCGAACTCCTGCAGGCGCAAGCTCCACCGCCCAAGACGGCCAGAGGGGTCCTTCAAATTGGCGAGCCAACACAGCGCATGGTGGTCTGTTACAACCTTGAATGGCCTTCCATACACGTATGGGCGAAATTTTTGAAATCGCCCATATAATAGCCAGGCACTCTTTCTCAGAGGCAGAATAGTTTTTCTCCTCCTTCGACAGACCACGGCTGGCATAGGCGATTACCCTTTCGCAGCCGCTTTGCTTTTGGACAAGGACGGCACCCAAGCCTATATCACTGGCGTCCGTGTGCATTTTCCGTTTCGGGCATTTTCGTCGAAATGAGCGAGCACGGGCGGGCTTTGCAGGCGTTTTTGCAGCTCGCAAGAATGCTTTTCTTGGTCGTTTTCCCAGCTGAAAAGGGGTGCTGTCTTTCGTCAAGCGCGTGAGTGGCTCTGCAATGCGTGCGAAGTTTGCGACGAAGCGCCGGTAGTATGCGCACAGCCGAGAAATCTTCGCACGCCCTTCTTGTCTTTCGGCCTAGGGAAGTTCGCGATAGCTGAAGTTTTTGCCGGGTCAGGTAGGACTCCCGCGGCGTTGACGACGTGGCCCAAGAACTTGAGTTCCTCGTATGCAAAACGGCACTTTTCAGGCTTCAGCGTCAACCCCGACGTACGAATGGCCTCGAGTACAGACTCCAAACCTTGCAAGGTGTTCGTCGAAAGTCCGGGCGAATACCACTACGTCGTCGAGGTATACGAGGCAGGTGTGCCACTTAAGGCCAGCTAGCACAGTGTCCATGACTCTTTGAAACGTCGCTGGTGCTGTGCACAGCCCAAACGGCATCACCTTGAACTCGTATAGGCCGTCTGGGGTTATAAATGCAGTCTTCTCTCGGTCTCTCTCGTCCACTTCAATTTGCCAGTAGCCGGTCTTCAGGTCCATCGATGAGAAAGTACTTCGCGTGGCAGAGGTGGTCGAGGGCGTCGTCAATTCGGGGGAGGGGGTACACGTCCTTTTTCGTGATTTTTGTTCAGTCGCCGTAGTCAACACAAAACCTTAATGTGCCGTCTTTTTTCATTACGAGTACGACGGGCGCAGCCCAGGGGCTTTTCGATGGCTGTATAATGTCGTCGCTGAGCATGTCGTCGACTTGAGTCCGGATGGCTTCCCGTTCGTGTGAAGAGACGCGGGTACGGTGACTGTCGGGTAGGTCGGGGCTCCATCTTCGGTTATTATTCGGTGCTTCGCTAGAGGGGTCTGACGTAGTTTTGTGCTCGACGAAAAACATTCGCTATAGCGACGAAGCAAAGCCAATAATTTGTTCCGTTGTTCTTGCGGTAGCGCCGGATTCACGTCGAAGGGCTGCGGGAGCTTGAATGTTTCTACGGGGTGTGCGTTCAAAGTCGGCGACTGCGATCACATCACTTGCTTCTTGTGTTTCTTCGAGGAACGCAATTGCAGCTCCCTTGTTTAAATGCTGGTACTCTTCGGTGAAATTAGTGAACCAAAACGTGAGATTGGCGTTGCCTAAAGTGCGCATGCCTCTTGCGACGGAGACACCGCGGTCGAGAAGCAACCTTCGATCACTTCTCTACGATAGCGTCGATGTCAGAAGCAGCATCCTCACAGTAGACGGCGATCATCAAGCTTGCGCGGGGTGGCAGGGTGATGTGATCGTCGGCGATCCTGACAGCAGCACGCTGATCGGGGTTCGGCTGCGGCGTCGTGGAGTGATTGGAGGAAAATGTTATCGACTTGGTCTGCAGATCAATTATTGCGCCGTTGTCCGTCAAAAAGTCCATTCCGAGAATCACGTCGCGGGAGCAGTTAGGCAGAACGACGAACGCCGCAGGGTACGTTGTGCCGTCTATGGTGACGCGCGATGTGCACGTTCCACTTGGCGTCACGAGGTGGCCTCCTGCTGTGCGTATGTGCGGACCGTCCCATCTGGTCATAACTTTCTTCAGTTTAGACGCAAATGGTCCGCTCATTACCGAATAGTCAGCTCCCGTGTCTACGAGGGCGACTACGTCAAAGCCGTCGATGGACACCTTGACGTCAGATGCAGTCGTCCTCGAGTTCCGGGTTCGTCGGGGCGTCGTATCTCTGCTTGTACGTGTTGATGGTCGGGCACTGTGCATCGTCGTTGTCGTCGTCTTCTCAACGGACGTCTCGGTCAGGTCGGGTACGCGTCGCGCCGTGTAGCTGTCGTCGTGTTCGGGAGTCTCGTCAGGGTTAGGTCGGGTCGTCGGGATGAGGGCATGTCGTGAATCACTGTCTTCAGCGCGTCCTTGCGTCGTTGGAGGGTTTCTAGTTTTTCGCCGTAGAGCAACTTCACCTCCAGAAGTGCTCGCCTTTAGTTTCCCCCGCGTGGGCTGGGGACCTTCCACGGGCGAAGTCAGCGTTGCTACGGCGGTTCGGCGATTGGTAGGGGTAGGGCGACGGCGAACGGTTGATGAAACGCGCTGGGCCACGGCTGGTTTCAGATAGATACTCGTCGATCTCACGTGGTCGTTGGCCAGGGAGAGGGCGAGGTGCGTCGACGGAGAAACCACGCAGGTCCGAGTCTTTTGTATGGGCAGCGACGGTAAATGTGGTCGGCCTCTCCGCAGTGGTAGCACAGAGGACGGTTTATCGGGAGTTCGCCATACGTCCGTCTTCCTCGGCCGTCTGGTTTCGGGCTACCGGGGGTCGGGCGGGGACAGTGGGCGGCGGTACGGCGGGGGCCTCTTGACGGCGTGTTGGAGCAGGGCGGGGTCGACGAACGCCGCGGAGTATGTCATAGCTTGTGGCTCTCGGGTACCTCGGATGGCGTAGAAGTTCCAACGCTGTTGTACTTCTTCTCTAATCACGGTCGGTGAGGGGAGCGACTTGGGGCTGCGGCGGCGTTGGGAGAAGTTTCCGCAGCTCCTCTCTCACTATTTCGCGGATAGTCCTCGCGTAGGCTGTCGGCCGGGATCCGCGTGCTGCCAAAGTCGTTTCGCATTGGCCGCGCCAACAAAGTTGCGGTCATACTGCTTAGCACGCATTCAAGGGCTTTCTCAATGGTGCTGGCTTCGGTCACGAATTCGGCGACGGTTTTGGGCGGATTTCGGACAAGTCCAGCAAACAGTTCCTCCTTCACTCCGCGCATTAAGAAGCGCAACTTCTTTTCTTCCGTCATTTCGGGGTCCGCGCGGCGAAATAGCTGCTTCATCTCCTCAACGAAGATCACGACGCCTTCGTTGGGTGTTGCGTGCGCGTTTCCAACAAAAGGGCGGCTCTTTCTTTCCGCACGACGGTAGTGAAGGTCTTAGTGAACTCGCTTTTGAACTGAGCCCAGTTTGTCAAGGAGCTCTCGTGGTTCTCGAACCAAGTGGAGCCGAATCTTTCCAAGTAAAAGAAAACGTGCCGGAACGTTTCTGCCGTCGTCCCACCCTGTTGAATTTCCGGACGCGCTCCAGTTTCTCCAACCATTCTTCTGGGTCTTCTGCGGGGGCTCCTCGGAATGATGGCGGTTCCCGTGGCTGCTGCAGAACGACAGGAGGGTTGGATTGGTTGAGCATGGTGCTGGTTGCGACGTTTTTCTTCTTCGTCTTCTCCGGTAGTAGACCGAACTCGGGTGGTAAATCTTGCACGCGGAGGCTGGCTCTTGTTGGACTGGCTTGGCGGCTTCCAGAGGTTGTAGTGGGCATGAAGGGTGCGTACCCAGCACCTCCACCAGATGTCACGTAGCCAAAGACGAAGCAGTTGTTTGGAAAAGAAACAAGTTTATTGGAGCGAACTTGTGCTCCCCTAACAACTGAAAAGAATACAGAGGCGGCGAAGCAGTGGTCAACAAAGTGACGTACGTGCGTCGGCGAGCGTCGCAGAATCGAATGCCCCGGCGTCCGCACTGCAGGCTTTTTATCTTTCGGCGCGCGTGGTTCTCGAAACGTCGATTCGCATCGAGAACATAGTAGATCCAAGAAGATTATTCTGGGCTGTTCACGTAAGATCGGAATGCTCTCCCTATCAAAACAGATAACACATGCCGGCACAGAAAGAAAGAATAGGAACACGCGCTTCCCTTGGCGCAGAGATGACGCAGACCGGCGCAGCCGGGCGGTAAAAGCAAAACACAATAAACAAACCCCAATGTATGGTTTCGCGGCAATATCATATATATAATTCTTATGTATAATGTATATTTATAGGCAGTATAATTATAATTATAGGCAGTATAATTCTTCAAAATCAAATTGACAAATTTTTGATAGTAATTGGAATACGACAAGGTGTTACTATTTCGCGAAAACGTCTCACAAACTGTTCAATGAAGGTTTTGAAGAGGATTGGCCGTCAAAGCACTGAATTCCAGAGAAACCGAGAATACTTGAGGCATTTGAGGTGAGGCGACGATGTAGCTGTCTCAACAAATGTGCAGAACGCATTGAAAATGCTTGATGAGCTTAAATAAGAAAGCATGACCGCGCGTTAAAGCAATATGGGCAAAAATAAAGTATTGTGTATCAAGATGTCAGAATTGCCCCGTTCAGATTATGTAAAAAACACTGCAACAATTACAAAATGTAACTAAGTGGGATATGTTGTCAAAGCTGATTCACTCCACAATGAAAAAAAGCGCCGCAGAACAGGTCTGTGTTGGGGCACACTCTGCAAATACTTGTAAATAATAAAACGTAAGCTACCTGTGCACTGAAAAGAAGAATATACAAAAAATTCGTCCTGCAGGTGATGACTTAGAGATGGGAAACATTGCCGCCGTACTAAACATCTTTAAAGCCAGGTAAGTTCCACACAACCAGCCATAAAAAATATAAAAAGGGGTAACTTTAAGCGAAAAAACTTCTTGGATCGTAAAAGTACTTGAAGTATAGTTCAAATAAACAGAGAAAGTCACTGGGCTGGGCATCTGGTTAGGCGAAATTACTACCTGTGGACAAGCATGGTAGAAGAGTGAAGACCTCCAGACTGGTGTAAAAGCAAGGGAAGACGAATATGCTAATCCAGAGAAGAAATGGGAAAATTAGATGAAGAATTCAGTCGATAGCGCTGGACAGAAACGGCTAGAGGTTGTTCAGAGAGATGGATAGAGAGTTAAAAACTTTTCTTCCTGCAGTTGATCCAGAAGGTTGCTGTTGATAATTCAACGGCTTCTATACGTTTCCGCCTCAGTTGAAATAAACTCAGTTTTTATTGCACCATATTCACACACGTTGCACGCTTGTGTGCGCTTCTGTGAAAAATACCGTGCGCAAAACTCTAAAACTTGCCGTTCACAAAACTTTTCTTAAAGAACAATGACGCTTCCGAGCATAAAGAGTGGAGGCTACTTCTAAGAGTGAACTGGGTTTCCATGTGCGTGTCTTAATTTCTCACAAGGCTTAGATAGTTGCGACGACATTTTACAAGCATTAGGTGTACAGTGAATTACGCACTTATGGTTCATCTCTCAAATTTCAAACGATAACGTCAGAAGATCCACCCTCACAAATTTACTGTAATTTTTCTGTTACAGAGCTTTATGAAGGCTTGGCTTATGCAATGATTGCGGACGCCGGTAAGACCCGCTTTCACTAGTTTAACGCATGTAGTGTCAACGAGGCTCTCAACAATATTAACACTGTTGTACTTTCAATGCTTGTTTACGCATTACGTGCTATTTATCTAATTTGTGCCTACTGCAGATCAGCTATAAGAAATATGACTGGCTGAGCTTACGATACCACAAAAATATTCTTGTGAAACGACGGCATATGTTTCACAAAAATGAATCATCGATAATGTCTGATCTTGTAAAACAAGTAACAAATTCGAGAAGTAGCGCTGTAAGACTAGTAAAATGCTTTGTGAGGTCGCAATTGTTAAAAATCTCATTGCATACTCACAGCTAACCATTAACGCCCGATTTAGTGTTAATATGGCTTTGTGGCATGTAAGTGAACAAGCCTTATGTGGTTACACCCATGGCTCTTTAGCGGTTAATTTACGACGATTACAAACTCTTTATAAAACTGGCGCCATTTAATGGTGGCCCTGAGTTTACGTCGGAGGCATTACGAACAAAGCATAACACAGGAATAAGGGTAAGGCTAGAAAAAGCAACCTTGTGTTAGGAAAGACGAAAGTTGTGGTGGCAATGATATAGAATGCTGAATCGCTGTTGGGAGTCCTCAGGTACCTCATTTTATAAGCCTTTATTTGGGATGCTGATCATGGACGATTTAAAACTGGCCATGTTTTAAACGTTTCGGGGTAACTATTGAAAAATTATTAAATAAGCCTGTACCAGCCTACATTGTTCTAGCGTTCTGAAGTCTGTAAATAAACTCGCGGGCCTTAAACGACGAGAAATGCTTTAGAGAACTTTTACGGTAACCTAAACAACGGTTTATACGATTGCTAAAAGCGCATTATCGGACCGACGGAAGTTAAAACTGACTTTACGGCAACGAAAATATTTATATATGAACCTTTTTGTGGCTGTTGTGTAGAAGATTAAGACTGAAATGGGTGATAAAACAGTGATCCCGTAATCTGAAGATTTTTAGGTCAGTAGCTGAAACAAAAAAAATATTCAATTGTACACTCAAGACTCATTACTTTATAAATTTCCAAAACACTTAATTTTATTTCAATCTCTGTGATCTTGTCGTGTAATGGGAGGGATTATTGGTTGCATTTTCATAGTGTGAATACTAGGCCACTAGAAAACTTGGAGCATTGTGGACACGTGGTATTGTAAAGCAAAAAGCGCCAAATTCAGGAACGCTCCGGGTAGGTAAAAGAGATGTTCATACTTAGTGCAAAGTGGCGCTAGCTTTAATTGCGTTTTCTGCAGTAATTTCCCCCTTGACATTTTTTTAAACGGGACATACGTTGCTCAACAACCCCGCCAGCCAACATCGATTTCGCCGTCCTAGAAGCTTGGCGACACTTCATTACAGTTCGAAGTGAGCGTCTCATTCATACTGCCAGAGTGCGTACGCCGTGCATGTAGGCCCCTCCAGTGGTTGCAAGCGCATATGCATATACCTTTGTGCACCATGGACTATACCGAGGAGGAAGGTTGGCTTATTTTCTACATACTCGTGAGTTCCCAGAACAGCAGGAACTAAGCGGGTATTCTTCAGTACCTAATTTTGTACTTAAAAACACAGCTCACGGCTAGCAGAAAACTCGCGAAGCCTAGGTCATCTGATGGGAAATTCAGTGCCAAGCCTTCGGAACTCTATGTCAAACCAGAAAGTCATTACCTATGGGTAAACAAGAAGTCACATCCTAGGCCAGTCTCGACTATGCCCTAGTCTCTAATATTTGAGGCACGACAATTGTGACCGGAGATTCACGACATGACTCCAGGTCCAACAGCTGCCGAACACCGTGGCTACTTTTTCCTGTGATGAACAATTATTCAGCCGTTCACCTACGTTGAGCTGTACGTGGCAGCACCGTGACCAGGGAAAACAGGCTTTTGGAGGTTGAGCCGACGTCGAGTGCTTGGACCTTTAGGGCCCCTTGGCGAAGGCAACACACCATTTCGGCCTTCGCTTCTCGTAGACGGCACCTCCGGTGTGACCCGCCCAGGGGGAATCGGCGGTCGCCTTTTCCTGTCCTCCCCTTCAGCTTTCTCTTACCTGTCTTGTTTCTAACAACTTTCCTGTGCTTTCAATCTTTCTCAGTATTCGTTTTCCCTTGCTGCTAAGGTTGACCCTGTGGCGGATGACCCTGAGTTCAGCCGTATTTGGTGTACAGCTGGCAGTGGCGGGACTTGCTTGCCAGTTTCTTTCCCGTCCCCAGTCCTGTCCCGTGGTGCCGGCTCGCACCTTGGCCGAACAGATTTTTCATTTTACGGCTGCGTTTTTTGCGCAACTGATTACTCTCGTAAAAGAGAGCGCACCCACACAACCTCTAAGTTCTGCGCCAAAAACGTCAACAGCTGCCCTTGGTTCCAGGTGGTGCGCAGCAATTACGCTGAAAAACACACAGGAATAATCTCTTTGACATCCACCATAGCAGAAGGCTACAAAGTCAAGAAGCTAGGTAATGGAGTTCTTCTCGAATTGCTCTACAAACACCAGTGTGACAGACGGCCAGGAATAAATTCTTTCGGTGAGATCACTATAACTGTAAGCCAACTCCGGTCGCTCAACATGGTCCGTAGAGTTATCTCCGATGACCACCTAAAGTACGTATCTGAGAAGGAACTTCTGGAATGTATGAAAGAACAGAATGTCACAAAGTTCTATAGAATTTTAATGAAACGAGAAACAAAGAAATACAGACTATGCACATCGTCCTCACCTTTTCATTCTGGATACTTCAGGAATCCTAGAAGGTAGGCTTCTTAAAAATGAAACTACGACAGTACATTCCAAATCCCCGCCGATGCTGCAAGTGCCCACCATACGATCACGGCTCGCTAAGCTGCCCGGCCCGAAACACCTGCGACAAATTTGCCTCCAATAAAAACCTTGCCGTGAACTGTGAATCCAAAAAACTCTGGTTGAACTGCAAGATAAACCACGCAGCATACTCTCGAATATGCTGCATACTCTCGGCAAAATCTCGTGTTTGCTCAGAATGGAAAAAGAAAAAAATATCATCACACTGAAAGACTGAAAGTGACGGAAAACCTTTTGGAAAGCACGGAGGAGACCGACATCAGCGCATACCCAATCCTACTAATTTGTGGGGCAACCGGACGGTACATCCCAGCTGTCTCGACTCCTGCTGACGCCACACAGAGTAAAGTTTAAGCAAGGCCCCCTGCGCTTCCTGCGGAAGCAGGTAGCGCTTCTCCACAACCCCCCAGCGGGCAGTGCGGACCCGTGGTTCGGCGGTCCCGAAGGCACCACACCACACGGCGAGGTCGAATGCTTCAACACCTGTGCATCCTGCACGAACCTTTAGCGTCCTTGAAGAGACAATAGACACAACTGAGGCAGGTTCTCAGCCATCTATTTCAGAGGGGCGGCGGAACTCCGTGGAGAATGGAAAGAAAAGAAATAAACGTATCACGAGAAGGAAAACCTTCTTTCCACTTAATACAAATTAACAATGAATTCCTAGTTCACTGTAATTGTAGAGGACTTTTAAGTAAATTAAATGACATCAAAGAAATATTTGCAACTCATTCACCTGTTGACTTGTGCGTTCAGGAAACACACTTGGGTCTCTTATGAACATACTGAAAGGATACCAGGTCTTTTGTTGTGACCGAGAGCAGGCGAATAGGCTCGCTGATGGCGTCAGCATAATTGCGCAAAATGGTCTTGCAGCTCAAGAACACAAACTTAAAACATGGCTAGAAGCAGTGGCTGCCACCCTGCTTGTATTCAAAACAATCACATTGTGCTGTGTGTACTTGGAACCACAATTCACGATAACGCTACTTGATCCACAATACTTAGTAAATCAGTTACCAAAACCCTCCTTATTACAAGGCTATTTTATTGCCCCTAATATTTTTGGAGAAGTGTAAAAACTAATGTAATAGGCGAAATTTTAGCGGATATAATTTTGTGCAATGATGTCTTCCTACTTAATACTGCAAGCCTACATACTGCTCCCCAAGCTCAGGAAAGATGAGATGCTTAGATTTATCTTTTAGTTCACCGTCTGTTTTTAGCGATTTTAAACTGGATAGTGCAGGCAACTCATATAGGAGTGAGCATATACGTGTACTCAATAGCGTAACATCATCACCAACCATTATCCCGAAGAAACCACGCAGCTGGAAACTTCAGTTTGGCGACTGGGGACTTTATACTTCGGAAGCAAATTTAGACCACGTTTTTTCAGACACTCTTAGTGTTGTCGAATTAAATGAAGTGTAACATCCGACAATTATATTTTGGCACGCGTAGCTATCCACCATGTATAGGAGGTATGAAGCAAATCCACAGAGTATGGGGACCCAAGGATGTAAGTAGGCAGAAAAGCTGCAAAGTAAAGCATGGAGGACTTTAAAATGATGATGTTCGCGTTGTAATGGCGAAAGGCCAATTAGGGCAAATAGTGCCAAAAACAAGAGGAATATAGAAGGTACCAAAATAAGGAACATATAATCCTCTTGACAAAATTATGTCTCGTCCATAAACAACCCCGTAACATGAAGGAAGGTATCGGAGCAAGTTCATAAGCTAAACGGGACATACTCCCGCTACACACGTCCCCTTTTAATTGCACCGGATGTGCAAACGAACATGGAAGACCAGGCAGATATACTGGGTGTGCACTTCGCCAAAGTCGCTAGTTCTGCAAACTACACACAAGCGTTTTTGAAGTATAAAAACACAGCACAGAAACATTGACTTCCAACATGCGGTGGCACAAACGAAACATACAACACTTTAATTACACTCCAAGAACTAAAAAGAGCTCTTTTGGCTGGTAAGCAGACAGTCTTCGGGCCAGATGATGTACAATATGAATGATCGCTCATGTATCCGGTCGTACGGTAGAAGCACGTATGAAGTTTAGAAAACAAAACATGGGTCTGGGTAAAAATGCTGGGTGCTTGGAGAAAAGCATTTATTGTAGCATCCTTAAAACCTGGTAAGCGGCCAACCTCCCCTAGTAGTTATATACCAATAGCCCTTACGAATTTCGTCCTATAATCAAACGAACTTCTAGACATTCTCCAGTACAATTTCCAAAAAGCGTGCTCCGCACCTGACCATCTTGTCCGCCTCGAAAATGCCGTACGAGATGCATCTACACACAAACAACACTGTCTTTCCTACTTTTTTGATGTTTAGAAGTCTTATAATGCTACAAGGAGGTTTCGAATAATGCGGGATTTAGTAGAATTAAACATCAGTGGAAGAATGCTGAATTGCCTGAATGACTTCTAGACTAATCATTCAATTCAAGTGCCCCTGCGCTCATGCCTGTAGAGGAATTTTGTACAAGAGAACGGTGTTCCTAAGGGCTGTATTCTTAGCACAACACTGTTTGTCGTAAAAAAAGAAGTCCATATCCAAAACATTTTCAAGGTCGATTACGTAGTCTGTTTATGTTGACGACCTTGAAACAGCTTGAGCAGCCTCTAATGTAACGACATGCGAGAGAAAGCTACAGTTCACTATAAATAAATTGACAACGTGGGCAGACCGAAATGGTTTCTTGTTTTCACCACACAAAACAGTCGCTATTCTTTTCGCACTCAAACGAGGCCTACAGACCGGCCCCACCCTACAATTAAAGAAATAAATTTACCCATACAAAATGAACACAAATTTCTCGGCATAACATTTGACAAAAAGCTCAATTTCTGCCTCACATCAATAATATCTGCAAAAAGAAAGCATCACGACCTGTAAATATACTTAAGCATCTCTTACGCAAACTCTGGGGTTCTGACAGATCATGCCTTCTACACGTTTATCGTTCCGTTGTTCGCTCTTGCTAAGACTATGGTTGCATTGTGTATGGCTCAGCAAGGCACTCCTACTTGAAAGGGCTGGATCTTGGACATAATTTAGGTTTACGTCTCCCATGTAGTGCATATAGGACATGAACCATAAGCAGTCTTTATGTTAAAACCAATGAGCCCCCACATACATGCAGAAGAACAATGCTTACATGCTCCTTCATCCTATAGATCCGTTCACTACCGAAAAGCATCTGCGCTGTCTCATAGTTACGAAATGTATGTCTAGGACAGTGTTTAGTAAAAACCGCAAGCTATCAGACCAGTGCTTCTTCGCTTTGAAGAGAAATGTCAATAACTTAGTGTGATGGACAGAATACCTGGGACTGCCCAAATAACAGAAGAACTACCACCTTGCTATACATTCCCTGGTGTGTGTGATTTTGCACTTCCCCACTTTCAAAAAAAGAAAACACCCCGCGAACACATATTATATGTGTTTTTGGCGCGAAAAACAAATACCATGGCTACACCTAATTTTACACAGACGGTTCCAAAACATCATGCTATGCTGGGAGAGCAATATTACAAGGTAAATGGGAGAAGGTGATCAGGCTACCTCAGTTCGCCGCGGTTTTCACACGGAGTGTTGGGAATGACCTTTGCAGCGCTGCTCCCTGGTTGTGACTCGCATCCAGCTTGTCACCGATGTTGGGAATCAGCCATCCCGACGCTGTCACCGCTATTGCAACTGGACGCGCTGCCCGCGGCCACCGGTGTAGCGTCGTTTCCTGGCTCCGTCCGCTATCGACGCGGCGCAGAGCAGGACGAAGAAGTTGTCGAGCAACGAAAAAGTTGAACCAGCATTTACATACAGTATGCACAAGGGTAACAACAGCGTTACATGGCTCACACAACCGCGTCAGCAGCTCTCCACTCGGTGCCGCCGAAGGATGCCGACGATAAGTGCCTCGGGCTTGTTTCATACCCCGGGAAGTTAGTTGTGGCCTCGAAACGTTCGAATCCCTCCAATCAGGACCCCCACTGACCGAAGTTTGAAATCCGACGAATGGAGGCGAAGGGTTTGCGTCAGCCGATGGGGAAAAGGGCGACGCCCACGCCGTCTCCGCGACGCCGCTTCCAGGCCGGTGTCGCCTGTTGGTGGCCGGTTGTTCACCGGCGTAGGATTCGGCCACCTTGCCATGACGAAAAAGGAGAAACGACTTTGCGGCGCTCCAAGCCTATCCAGTTGGCCGCGGGAGGTTTGGTCCAGTTAGGACGAGGCGGGAATCGGCCCCGCTGTTGACGCTTTGCCCCGTGCTACGATTTTGGGGCCGGGCGCTTTCGCACAACAGGAGTCTTACGCTATTGCTTTGGATGTAGAAAGAAAAAAAGAAGGAAATTATTCTTAGAATTGTTATCAAGAAAGACTTGCTCAGCGAGATCGCAGCCTTCAATACAAAAATGCAGGTCAACCCAGATTAGGAGACATAATACAGAATTCAGTGACCACAAAAACACAGGAACAGAAAATTAAGTTTTGCTAGGCTCCTAGCCATATCGAGATCAATAGAAATGGAAGTTTTGTACTGGCTGGTAGCAAAACAGTAAAACAAGCACCTATTCCTCTTAGTGACCGCGTGAAATTTACACGGGGTAAACTGAGAGAAACATGGCAGTCCTCACGGAATAACGAAACGAACAACAAACTTCACATAGTTACACCCAGTATAGCAGAGTGAGAACCAAGCAGACGTGAAGAACGCCTCACAGAAGTTATTATAGGGCGTCTCCGCATGGAGCATGCACGTGTGACACATAGCTTTCTTCTTATGAAAGAAAATGAATGTGTGAGGATTGCGACCATGAGCTAACAGTAAACCACATGTTATTCTCATGTACAAAATTTAGGGTGTTGAGAAAATACATCTTAGGGAGTGTTACGACGAACACATTCCATTTTACCCCAGTCTTTTAGGAAAAGACGCTCTTGTTAAAATTTCCTCCGTTTTTAGTTTCATAAAAAACGCAGAGCTTTTAAACAAGCTTTAATGGTGTAATTTGCTGTAACAATCAGTTTTTATCCACAAAATACACAAAACCTTCCGTTTGGCGCATGATAGCCTAAATTGCCTCAAACACAACACAGTAGTTTTTATATATATGACCCATCAAAAACCACAATCTTGTGACCTGGAGCCATCCCCTATATAAAAGTTCCATGTTTTTTTCGGCAATTGAAGAGGTCTAGCTAACTTACCGGCTGTCCCACAGTCAAGTTCAAGCTTTCTGACCAGCGGGGGGTAACTGGTAATATTTCTGGGGCCCCACGACGAAGCGGTAGGGCAACTCTTCGTACAGGTAATTACCAAACGGGCAATGCGCCGCTGCTTCTCGTAGTATCACCAGAAACGTTAGAGATAATTTTGTTTCCATTTTCCTATCTGTGGTTGAAATTTCAACATTGTGCAGTTACCTAATTCCACGGTGCACAGTGTGCCTTTTGGGTGTTTCAGTAGGTGATTCAACAAAAGTCTCTTCTGGGAGTGATGGCAACACCAGCTCTTTGTAGGTCTTGCGTGGAAGCTTTCGTAGGGTTGTAATAAAAACGCACATCTTCGCGCCGTTGAATTAAATTTAGCAAAGCTCAGAGTACTGATTCAAATGCTTCGCATAAAACGTGAATTCTTCGTCGAAAACCTGGTTTCCAGGTACTTTCGCCAGCAGCTCTAGCAACCTACCGGCACACACTATGACCGTATCGCGTCGCCACTGGATATATAAGGAAACTGTGATTGACAAGTGCCCAGGCAAAAAAAAAACATTTATTCCTTCGAGCGCAATACACATTCGCCGCTAGTCGGCGGCAATGTGCACTTTGGGCACATGCACCAGGGCCGTATTAAAAAAAATTTCTTCATGTTGAACCTTACGAAATCATGCGCGCGTAAAAAACCTGCACATACTCTTGCAGAATAACCACGAAGCGCTCACGCTGACATGACAAGAAAACGCGCATATGTTTTGACAATTGCACGCAGCTTTTTCCTGGAGTCCTATTACCCTGAGGTATAAGTACGCACTCATTTTGCAACGCGGCATGGATGAAAGCACTAGAGACCATGCTGTGATGACATTCGCCTACCAAGGTATAAACAAACCACAATAATGTAACCAGAATGGGCCAGTTCGTTGACCATTTCTCTATAAGCAAACAGGGTACATAAAAGTTTACTAATGTAGTTTGTGGTTGTGTATTGTAATGTCACAGTCGATAACATAGAAAAGGCAGAGGTATAATGGTGATATTTTGAGTCCCGTTATAGCTTGCCACAGTGTATATAAAACCCTTTTAAAGTGATTGTGACGGCAAAGCAAGAAACATGCGGATATACCTTAGGAAATTCGCACAAAGTCAATGCTAGGCAATACGTCAATACCCGTTTGAAAAAACAATTCGAAAAACACAAATAGTACATCCCAGGCACGGGCTTTTTTTATCTGTAGAGATATAGCTTCAACCTTGTTGGTTTTGTTAAATGACAGTATACTGCAATTACCGATTTTAGTCGACATTAAACGTCTAGTAATAAAGCGGACGGGTACTCTCCGGCCATCCATTTTAGACATGTTGCAAAAGCAGCGTAGTAATTTTTTGTTTTTGCCATATGAAAAATATTTAACGTTCTGCATAAATACTGCAAAATACATTTTTCTTGGGTCACGAAAAAAAGTTAGTCACAAAGAAAAGAAGAAAATCTGTAGGGTTCAAGCCCAACGTTTGCCAGAAATGAACATCAGTTTACCGTCAGCCGTGGCACTTTTGCTTGGATCCTTGCAGGACCAGTTTAAATTGCTATCACCCATCTGTGCGTCAATGTTAAGTGTCAATACTTGTGAATACTTCCCATGACGCACGCCTTTAGGCGTCTTGCTATATTTCGGGGTAAAATGTTTGATTATCCCGTTAGAAACAGAACGGATTTCTTGCGCACGGCTTTAAACTCAATGGCGATTATGGCCACTGCTCCCTTTTTTGAAAAGCAGTAAACCCTCTTTTGATGAGCCTAATTGTTATTTGGGCTTGTGCGTGAAACGAGAACTAGTTCGTCGAATGCGCCCTGAAAATGTAAGGTTTTCAGAACCCAACAGTTTGCTTCCCTCACGGAGGATACACATTTTACTATGGGCAGGTGTGTTAAAAAAGGGAAGTCGAAGTAAAAATCCGCGTTTTGTTTTTTGCTTAGTCTGTGACCCAATGCAGCGAAAAGAATTAGTTCATATATGATATTCAAATCGAATGCTTCGAAACAACATACTAGACGTTGTCTTACTATATAGATACATAAGGGAAAGATATTTTTGTGTGTGCTGTCTCAAATTGACACCTGCATATGAGGCCGATCGTTTACCCTCCAGCTAGGGACTAGTAGGAACGACCTGGAGATCTAATTGGGGTTTAAAATAAGGATTTCCAAATGTTTGTTGTATCCTCAACGCCGTTGCGTCTGGAATTGAACCCGTATTGTGGCCAGTGGCCTATATCCAATTAGTTCAGAGGGGGTTCACCCTACGCAAATATTCACATTTTGCAGATGTGACATTTTAAAGCGAATTATGAAAAGCAAAGTGTTTTTACATTGGAGTGGGACATAAGTCGCTGCTCAGCGCGACTGCCTTGCCGGCTGTTTACCTAGGTGGTGTTGCAGACATAAAAGATCAACTTCAATGTTACAAAACGCGGCATATTGTTTTTTTTTAAATCCTTGAATCTGCTCGAGCATACAGCGGCAACATACAAAGGTAATAGTGTTCCGTAACCCTTTCCGCAAAGGGAGCCCTGATATGCGTGAATCGACGGTTAAAATGATTGGGAGATGGAAATGCCACCCTTAATAACGCTGCCTGAGGACTTGTAGTGCGGTATTTTGATCACAGAATCACCCAACCGACACTGGTCAGTCTATTACTGCTATGACAAAAGAATGCGTTCTTTTTCTCTCCTCTATGCAGGAACATATCGCGGTACGATTCCGTTGTTAGTGAGAACGCTATACTCTGCAGCATCAGCCGCCGTCGCAGGATTGATGCTGGTAGCACTATTTCAAGTAAGCGTCCTCAGCGTTTTGCTTTCCTTTTAGGCGTCCATATATAATTTATTTCCATTACGCTTTCCTCATCGCCTTCCACGGTCTAAAGTGTGAATAATAAGATACACCCAAAGTGCAAGACGGGCCTCGTTTTTTCGTCTTTATTTTTAGGCATTATGCGTGCCCCGTCAAGCTGATAAAGCATCAGCTGTCTGTCTCTTCTCCCAGCATATTTTTGTGCCATGTAAGAATTGCAAATAAACTGAAACTGAACCTGAAACTGAAATCAAATATAATTGGGGCAGCTCCGCACTAGTGGCACGAAGACTGCGAAAACAAAAACTGGTGGACCCTCCAAGCTTAGTCCTGGCACGGCTACGTTGATGCGTCTGTATGCTTCAAGAGTCGGAAGTACTTTGCGTACTTATGCTTCAACACTCCTTCATGGTTTGTGCGTAATGAAATAGTTAGCCCCCAAAAGAGCAATGAACACTCGGTCGTTAAATGATGCGCAATATATGCGTTCCAATGTTCTTTGTGGTGAATATCTAAGAGCAGCGGAGGGCCATGCGCGATGGACGCTTGCTTAGTATTTCTCAACGAACTCGTTCTGTGGAGCTATTCGGCATGGGTGGCATGGGGAAATTTAATAACGTTATCGCTCCTCAGCCTTTTGGCTACTTTCATTTAGGCAATATTTATTCCCTTTGCCCGGTACAGCAGCACCACGCGTATCTCCGAGCGATACAGGTTGCCACTTTCAAGACGCGTTCCACAGCCGTGCGTTTGCCTTTTCTATAGTGCCTCTACTGGCAGCGGCACGAGCCCTGCTGGAGCCCAGCGAGGAAAATCCACGGTGGTGCCAGGGAGCACGGTGACGGCATCAAAAAATCGCCGTAAAAATATTTTGTAGAACTGCCTGCTTCCGTTACCGAACAAGGTAACTCAGTAAATTTCAATTCGACATAAGTCAACTTGGGTACTTTGAAAAAAAAAATGAAAATATTTGTATTGACCTTGAGGTTCTTTTGACCTTAGTGGTATTCCAGTTACATTATTTAAAGTGCACAGCATCCGCCACCGCACAATAATGTTCAGCGTAAATATGCCCAAAACTTGCAATGATGATTGATAATTGGTTTTAGTGGCGCAAAACCAATTAGGGCCAACAGCACCAGGAAGTTGCTATATAAGGGTAACAAGATTACATTAGTAAAATGGGACACTAAGAATAAAAAGGCAATCGCTTGAATACAATAAAAAAGGCTGTTTAGGATGGCTATGTTGTGGATGTCATAATAAGGAGGTGGAAAACTTTGATATTGCGAAGAAAGAGAACAGTGCGCCCAAGAGAAATAATAGGTCGCTGATCTATAAAGGCCACGGGTGTGGTGGATACTGTTGCCTGTGAAGTATCGTGAAGCGTTCGCTTCTTGTTTCCTTGATAATTTACCTTAAATTCGAGTGTAACTACAAAGATCCGTGTTTCGCACCGACTACAGAAGCGCGATAAAGGTTTAATGAACGCCAGTGAATGTGTTCGTGAATGGGGCCTATCCGTTAAATATCGGAGCCCACATGGATAACTTTGCTCTATGAAGCAGTTGGGTATCTTCACGACTGTTTGTTACGTTTGGTTGGTTGCCTGTACGTTATTTCACTTTTGCCTGTTTTTTATTTCACTGTTGCGTCCATATTTCGTGAAGTGGTTGTTGCACACATCACTTCATCTGCATTCAGGAGACTTGTGTATGGTTCATGTCACGGCTGATTCAGGCCACAGCGGATGCTGGTCTGCAAGTTCATTTCCAAAATTTCCACTGTTTTGATGAATCTAGCAGGTTATCCGTGCAAGAGTATTGTGAAGGCCAGCGTTCGTGCTTTGCTGAGGTAATTTTAAAAGTCATTTTTTAGCGAATGGGGAGCGGAGACGACGGCTCAAAATCCCTACCAATAATCAATTTTTTTATTTTATTCAAATTATATATGCTTTGGCAGTATATACACTCGTATGTAGGTTCATTTTGTTGCTGCTGGTAAACTGCGAGCGCATAAGCCAGCAGAGGCCGACATAGAGGCATTGGTGTTGGATATTGTGCGAAGATATTAGTATTGTAAGTATGTATATGTATCGAAGTGACTTGCTTTTACACGTTTCGTATGCTGTATTTTTGATAGGACAAGTCACAATGAAGAGGGAAAAACTCTTAGGAGGTATTAGAGTCAGTGGTAGTAGTTTTGTACCTTTCAATTAGGAATATGTTGTGGTCCGTAGCTTGCGCTTGCATTCGAAGAGGAAACTGCATTGGGAGGGATATACGATTAGCAAAGGTTTAATTTGAGACACTGTCAGTAAAGAAAAATTTTAAAAGCGTAGTTTGACTGCGACAAAAGTTTGAACGCCTTCAACAAATTGATGTGAATTCGTTGGTGCTGTAGGGACCAAAACTATAAGCTTCCATGCATATGGTCGGGCCGGATGATTTCGGAAACTCTTCCAGGCATTTTCGACGCTGTTTTATTCACTGAGCTGCACGAAGCCCGTCTGTAATCTAGACGACTTTCTACGAGAATGGTGAAAAGCCGCCAAAATAGAAGCTCATGCATTGTGCATTGTCGGTGTGAAAGCACCTAAAAAATGTTCAATGTTTTTGGCATTTGTGTTTGAATTGTTTGCGTTTGAGTATTGGACGATAGTGTGAGCTAAGAATCCCCCAGAAAAGTGAATCTCAGAGAAATATCGCGCAGAAGAGACAGCTTTTCCTCACTGATACAGTCTTAATTTGTGAAATGCAATGTTTTTACCATTCATGTTAGTGGAAAATGACGCACGAATTATTGACAGAATGTTCCCATGCAACCCGGGGCAAGCTCTGCACCTTGATTGAAACAGCTTTCACACTGCATAAAAAATGGTGATTGATTATGGGGACCTGCCGACACTACCCTTTTACTATCTGGTGAGCTGTTGTGGAGGGTTCTGGATTATTCTTCGTGACCTGGAGATCTCTAACGTGCGAAAAAATGTGGACAGACCGGCTTTTTTTTTTGTTTTCGCGCACATCAAAAATTAGCCTCTGCGGTCTGAATTAAGCTTCCTCTTCAAGCTTTCAACTAGTGCTGATTTGTTCACTGGGAATTTATTGTGATACAAAAATCTTTTTCTTTTTTTTGTGTGTGTATACGTGACACTCGAACTGCGTTGTTGCCTGACATGTTAGGGCAGCGTTGTACTTTTAGTTTTCAATTATTTCTTCCGCGTGTTGTCGTTGATGCAGTGTGTAATATTTCCTGTGCGACAGTAACTGAGTGGAAAGCAAGGGAGCGACTTGCCGCGGCCTTTTCTATGTATAGTTATTGCAGCTCGCTGATATTCTGCACCATTTGTGCTGTTACTGACAACCGTTAGTTCCAAAATTTCAAGGGCATGGCACATCGTTTCTTTATTTTTATATTTGTATTTTCGTCCTTGTGTGTACGAATGTATCTTAAAAGGGGCTCGCGGCCTCTGAAACACTTTTGATCTTCGGTTGTCAATGTGACTAGTTGATGTATTGCTTTTTGTTATTCCCCCCCACTGTAATGCCAAAAAGACGCTGTGGGTACGAAATAAAGAAAAAAAAAGAAATGGGCGTTAAGGACACCGCAGTGAAGAAAATTTAACGAATGGTTATTCTTTCGAGCAGAAATATAGCCTTCTGTTCGAGCGATATTCTTTGGCATTTACAATTGACTTTATTGTCTTAAGAATGTTATAGGAACTTTTCACCCGAAGTCCAGGAACAAATTATTAATTCAGGAGGCACGTCCCCCAAACTGGAAAGGTGCGATGTCCTATCGCATAAGGTGCAGGTTAAGGAGAAGTTACGTTCCTATGGCCATCTTTGCAGTAAAACGTTTTTGATTAACATATCTCTTCATTTTTAAAACTTGAATAGCAAACCTTCAGGACAGACGACTGTATCAGTAAGATTCGTCACATCTGAGGGCGCTGCTCGATCGTTGAAGGGATTGCGCTGCAACCTTTCAGGTCTATGTTTTTTGGAACAGCAAAATAAAACTTGTAGAGAATGCAAATACGCGCATGCACCTCAGCACATAATACTGCTCACGCACGTTACTCGAGGTTTCCCTCAAAACACCGGATATGATGCTTCGCTGAAGAAGGCCGGGATTATTTGGTATTATTTATGGGCGAGGTAGGGGTGAATGCTGAAACAGCCTGAATCCTGATTGCGACTGGCGTTGTAAGGAAAGCGTACTTCTTAAATGTTATGGCACTGCCTAGAGCACAACGGAAGTCCGACTGGTAGGCTGTGAGTTATAACAAAGTTTCACAGGCTGAGCAAATCAAATGCACAAGTTTGACATTCCGTTGAAAATTTTACAGTCTTTCAGAACAAATCTATTGGTTTCTGGTTTGAATAAATGGAAATGAGAGGGGCGTATCCTAGCATTGTTATTGAGCTGAGCAGATAGTACAGGTTTATAGGAGTGTGTGAATAGAGATAAGTAGAAATATAATAAATAAATGAGAGTAAGAAACAAATGTACTAAGTTAGAAATTGCGAAGCTGAGTTACTAAGCGAGGCTACCACATTAGTGTGTCTGGGAATAGCAGTCATTAGCACCTCTGTCTGGCTACATCAGCTGGGAAAGGTCCATGGTCTCCACATGTTGGCGCAGCTAGCTAAAGATGTTTTTTGCCAGGCGACACGCCCCTCCCAAATCGTCGGTCCCTAATTGGTTAAAATAAACGCCTTGTTGTTTGAGTTGTCTGTAAAGCCAAGTCCGCGCCCCGAATAGAGGGCACAAAAAGAATACGTGGCCCAGCGTCTCGGGTTGTGGAAAGTTGGCACAAGTGAGATAGACCTTGCGGCCCATGTGCTCCGTCACCTTGCAGTTAGAGCGAAGTGCGTAGCAGCAAGACGGGGGCGTCCCAGAAGCTGCCGCCGCAGTGGCCGCTGAGGCAGGCTCTCACAGCTGGCAGCTTGGCATGCATCGTCGTAACCATTAGGGCTATGATGGTGCGTGCCTCGTCGAATCTTGTGGCATCGCGGGAGACTGTGGTTTCTACCGCGTCTACCTCTTGCCATGAATGTTGCTTCTTTATTTCCCCGCATGCCGCACTTTCCCAGGAGCCACTGGAGCAGTAGAAAGTAAGCTTCGGAGGCCACCGTCAGAAGCTTGAGTGCCAAGCAGCTCTCACGATACCAACCCAGTAGCTTTGGCATGGCCTAGGAGGCTACGTCACAGAAGCTTGCTGAAAGGACCCCTTACTACAATGGAGATCGATAACACGGAGAAGTTCTGGCTTCGAACCATTTACGCAGAAGCTTTCCACGACGACGTCATGCGGTACAGAAAGGCGAATTGCCACATCGAGCTTTTCCCCTTTGAAACACTACCATATTTATCGACGACGAGGCTCTTCTGCTTGTATCTGGAAGAATACACCACAGTCAACGGTTCTATTTTGAGGGCCGTCCCATTATTTTGGCGAAGTAACACATCTACATTAAGCTTCTGGTGCGGAACCATCACTGTAAGCTTCTAAACTCTGGTGTGAGAGACACGCTCGTACACCTTCGACAGCGGTTCTCGATTCTTCAGGGATGGTAGCTCGTGAAGAAAGTTATTTCTGAATGTACTGTTTGTTCACGGCACCATGCAAACCCCATGGAGGAAGTGGTTTCCCTTTGCCAAAGGACACAGTCACAGAAACAGACCCCTTCACTGTTGGCGGAATCGACTTCACGGGACCGTTGTTTGCACGCTCGCCCGAGAGTTCACAATGGTGTACCTGGTGCTGTTTACTTGCGCTGTAATAAGGGCTATACATCTCGAACTCATAGACGACCACACAGCGCCTTCCTTCTTGAATGCGTTTCGTCGATATTTGTTCATGCAGAGGTTTTCCCTCTGTGGTGTACGCCCTCAACTTCGCACCACCACAAGAAGAAAGTCACACAACTTTGGGAGACAATTAGCCATCCACAGGTGAAAAACTCCTTTTCCAGCCACAAGATTGCATGGAAATTCATCTTCCAGCGTGCGCCATGGTGGGGAGGATTTTAGGAGCGTCTCATCTGTTCGATGAAGCTAGCACTAAAAAAGACTCTGGGGCAACAATTTGTGACAAAAGATGAACTTATTACCGTCCTCACGGAAGTGGAGGTGGTTATTAACTCCAGGTCACTCACTAACGTTTTAAACGAGAGCCATGAACCCGAGCCACTGATTCCAGCACACTTTATAACAGAAAACCGGCTAAGGTCTGTTTTTTGCCCGACATCATCAGACTTCTGTCGTTTCAGCATTCGAATCTTCGTAACCTGTGGGAAAAAGGCAAGATCTCCTGGAAACCTTCTGGCGAAGTACCTCCTCTAGCTATCGTCCCGCCCCGTCAAGTCAACAGCAGCTGTCAGAGCAAGAGGCATCGTAATACTCGAGGATCCTCTCAGGCCTCGCCAAACCTGGAGACATTCGCGCATCACAAATCTTCAGGTCGGACACGACAGAAAGACTAGAGCCTGCTCCGCCAAACTCCCCTCAAGATAAGAGTTACAACGTTCGATTCGTATGCTGTACCCCTTAGAAGTGCGGTCCGAGGAAAACTCATAATTCCCACCCGGCCAATTTCGTGGTCGAGCAGCTTGTTGGAACTTGGTTGTTAGAGGAAAAGGAAGTGGCACTGAATGGTGGCGCTGGGCCTGCCCTGCATGCTTGGGGTATGGGCCCGGGTCGTGCACTTCGTCTTCGCTTCTTTATGTTCGGTCATGGACGCGGACTGCGGGTGGTCTGCGAGACGCTCAATAAAGGCGCCTGTTGTCCTTGAAGGGCGCCGTGTTCTGGTCAAACGTTTTTGAACGCTTTGGGTTACACCGGAACATGTCGCGAAGGCGATTACGGAGAAGGCTCTTGGGTAGTATGAAACAATAAATCTCTGGTTTCTTAAAGCACTTATTTAGTAATCTCTTCTTGGGATTTTGCCGCCGCTGTAGACTAGACCTTCATTGGACCTCAGCTCTTCCGTAACCTTGGAAACGCATCACGTTACTTATCCAGCCAATGGCCGCGTTCGTCCTATGTAGAAAAAAACGTCCGCGTTCGCCGCTGCATTCTTGCATATTGCGCACTGCGCGGATGATTCGTGCCTGACCACGTTACTCGCAACATGCGTTCTAGCTTGGGCACGACTTAGAGTGATGCCCAGCAGTCCTTTCGGAGAGCTTAGCAAAAGCTGGAGGCTTTGAGCTTCCGCCTGCAAGGGGCTTATGACCACCTTTCAATTGTCGTCCAGGGAGGAGTCCGGCTCAGAAAACGCCCGAAGAGGGCCCACAATTGATAGACAAACGCAGGCTATGGACGAATAGTGCAACAATCACAGGTAAATCCATAATCGGCCCAGTGAAACGAAGCGTTAGCCAGAAAAAGCCTTTTCTTTGCGTATTTAGAGTTATCTCAGCTACCTCGCTGTCATTCCTTCCAGGAGCGGCGGCATGCTACCGTATTTAGACAACAGTTGCAGGGACGCCTTAAGATGCGCGGACAGTGTTTGTGTACATGTTTCTCACCTCCGCGTTGAGGAACAAATTCATTAAATGGAATTTAAGGGAAGCGGTGGTGGGTGTTGTAAGTGCACGGTCTTTGTTCGGACCGCTCGAATCACCCCTTTCGTTCCACGCGCTTACTGTTGTGACGCAATGTGGTATCTCTCCGGGGGGTTTTCTAACTGTTTCAACGTCCCCGTCCTGTGCCGGGCTGACGTCGCAAAGCATTTGAGGTTTGTTGGCATTATTTCGAGACAAAAGTGCTGTTAGGTCAACTCAAGTAATTGCATAAAGGTGGGCTCGATGATATATGTCTATTCCCCTAACCCTTTCCTGAGTATTACTTTCGCTCGTTGTACCTCTAATGAGCAGTCAGTAGTCAAAGTACCAGAAAAACTGGCGGTCCATTCAGCGTGTTTTGAATAAGTAAATTTCTACACCTGGCAAATTTTCCCATTTTTTGTAGGGCATGGTATACTCAACTTCCATACCTAGTCCTGCTCTCACAATCTTAAACTTTCCCGCACCTATGTTTAGGGTGCTGCTCGATAACTGCGCTTGTAACTTTGTCACATGCAGAAAAACGAGATACCCACTCCACTTGTCACTGGAACCCTAAACAAGACCACGTAGCAAGAATTTCATTATCTTATCACTGTGCTACAGGCTGTTCAAAGCTCCTTAGTTAACATTTCGTGCCTTCGTTTGACTTGGGGGGGGGGGGCCCTTTCTTAGGAAAGCCGTGTCGGCGGATACAAAACCACTTGCTTACGTGGATAACTTGTTTGACTCTGAGATATCGTTGTGTTATGAGGACAGCATCTGGGGCGCCATGCTGAAAGGGTACGCCAAGAATTCGGATTGTCTATTGTTGAGTTACATTGAAGCCTTGAATGGTCTGTTGGAACCAGCATGGGTTGTGAGGTGCTGCCTCGCGAGTGCGCTCCGAGAGGTAAGTGTGCAGTTATGAAGTGCTCACGCTAGCCACCGTGTGGCAGGGTACGTATTAGTACTACCAATACCATCTTGAGTCTGCGTTGCTGCATCTCAGCAGAACCCGTATGTCATCTGCAAAGAATGGTGGATGCACGTCTGGAATTTCTGCAAGGAGCTTAGAGAGCCTGAGCAGCGCGATATTAAAAAGTGATGAGATATGCATTTATCTAAATGTGTAGGCCAGAATTGCAGTGAGTACCTTGACAACCCCGTACGAAGTTCGCGTTGTTCACGTTTTCAATGGTTTTATTAATCTGTAGGGCCAAAACAGAGCTATTTTGCATTGGCTGACTTTGCCGATGCTCTGCTCGTTCACGTAAATATAGGCGAGTTAATTGGCTGTGTTTGCGGAAGCTGATAACGTCATGGGAAAAGAGCGCATGAGTTTTTAGGTATGTGGTGAAGGGGTTCTGCACTGAATGCTCCGAAAAAGTGCCTAGGCATTAGAACAATTATTGTACCAAGATTGGTTGTAATATGGACTTGTGAGGCTTGCGGATCAGGGTGATGGCACCGAGGGGGCAATAAGGTGCTTTGTTTCAGGGATGATTTAATAGGGGCTTCAAAGCGTTTTCTTCCTCTTCGTCCAGGTTGTGTAACAGCTGCAACAACACTAATAAATTTTACGGTCGAGCTCCGAACTCTGTCATGAGCAGGATTTAGACATATACAGTATTTGCACTGAGCACTGCTATATCATGCAGAACGCCATCCAGTCAAGCCCTAGCGATACTGTATAGTTCCAGCTTTCCAAACCTGCGGCAGAGCGCCCAGCTATTTGGTACCTTCTTCTATTTTGTTGACAAAGTATAATCTAAAGCATAGCGCCTGAGCACTGAAACAAAAGGACGAGTCCTCACGTTGGCGGAAATAATGTTACGCGCCTGGATGTGTTTAGAGCATACACGTTCCTGTTCGTGATGAACTTCGGGCACATCCCTGCAGCTCCGAACGACCTAATTCTATTGCTGCGAGGTGGGAATGCCTCGATCTTAATTGCGGACACAATGAATTGGCTTAAACACGCACAAGCAGAGAAGTTGTTTCCAAGGGAGTGTGTACGCGAAGCGTCATTTACTGGGAGCAGCAAAAGCTCGCCACGTGGCTGTGCGCAATCCCGTTGAAAACCACCTTGTCTACGCTACGTAGCTACATGGTGTTATAACTTGGTTACAAAACACCCTCGTCCTAACTATACGGTTCGGTCCCAGTATTTACCTTAAACGTAGCGGCGGTCTCTCCACTCGACCGCGCAGAATCACTGTCATAGAGGGGGTCCACGTTGTTAAAACACTTAGCCGAGAAGACAAAAATCTATAAAAACACAGCCTGTCTTCGTAACACAAAAAAGGCTTGTTCCGATTTAGTCTCGTGTGGCGGGTGAAGCTACGCACAGACGATGCAATGCACTATGTGCGCTACACCAAGGATAAAGCTTTTTCAGCCTATACGCTTTGTTTTCCATTATGATGGCTGCAAAAACCAATTCAGTTCCGCATGCCTTACACTCATCTTTGTCTTGACTCTGAGCTGCTTGCAGAGTGGTACTCCAAAGTGTACTGGCATTTCACCAGCAAAAAATCTCAGGGGCTATGGCCGAAGGCGGGTAGGCTCACACGCGGGAAGCTCTCTTCTATTTAGCGGTCGCGTCTTGCCAGAATCAACAAGGCGGATACAGTACCGTCTGCGTTCACTAGATGCCGCTGTCAATTTTCGCAGCTTGCCCATTTCAGTAGTAAAATTGACAACTATAGAAACCGTTAGAAAATGCGTCCGCTCGAAATGAGGCCTCTGGCGGCATTTTCCTGGGGGCTGAGGCGTCATGATCCGGGATGCAATCTACTCGCCACTGTGCCGAAAAATTGACGCCGGGATTCAAGAACTGGCAGCTTTTCTGGCGCCTACCATGAACGCGATGAAGTGGCGACGAACGGGGGCCGCAGCCAAAGCCTGATGTCCGTCCGCGCGGGATCGGAATGTCGGCGCTACAAGTGGCTTCAATGGCTAAGTACGCATGCTCAGCATACAGAGTGCTGTATCAATGGCGTGGAACCACTGTCCTTCAACCGAATTTGGGATGTCACCCCGATCCGGAGCGGAAATTGAGGCCTATCAGGGCAAAAGGGCTGCTGTCCAATGAAACTGACTGATCTTTACTTAGTTTGGATAAAATTACTTTATTGTATGAAAAAATAAATGCTTGCTGCACTGTAGAAAGAATGCTTAGCGTATAAAAAAGCCATAGCCGGGAAATGAGCCAACATTATTTTTATTCTCAAGATGGGTTACATCAAAACACTTACGAACAACACCCATTCGCGTGCTCTCGGTTGTATGCGGTAGCCGGCCGATTTTTTGGCGATCTAGGGAAACGTAAAACAGCCCGAATAAAAGAGCAGTCCGAAAAATCAGAGAGTCGCAAAGACGAACTTTATTTCATTTATGTCGCAATGAAGGAGTCGTGAATGGGTTTTGCCCTAAATTCATCCTTTGTGCGAAAACTGCTGCTTATGTCTCCGCAAGTAAACGTTTTATTTATAAACAATATCTTGCGTTGATGGTTGGGGACGTTCGGGCGCGTCGCGTGAGGTATTACCCTCCTCGAGCTTTGGAGATTGCTTCCACCACAGACTATCCCCCAACATCAAAACTTCTTACCCAGGACGAAGTAAAGCAAATTCCCTCCAGATCCTATACTAGCTAAGTGGCTTAGGAATCAAAATGGCGTTGCCCAGTTGTCTGTCTTTTTTTGATAGAGACTGCCCTACGACATAAGAGAAAGTGTTAAAGGTACAACATTGCACCAATGTCAAATCGCTCTATGGCTTGGTCAGGGATCACTTGCTCCGAAAGTGGAACATTTGGCATTATTTTGTCTGAAACCTCCATTTTTATATAAATTGCTGCTCTGGGACAACATGCGGTTCCTCGTGGAAATTTGAAATATCCAGGAAGTCCGAATTTTTGAATTCCGAAAACGGTCAGTTAATGTACAAATTGTTTGTCAAAGAAATAAATAATCAAATAAGAAACAGCTTACATTCTCTTCAACCAAAAAAATGCTCATTTTATTAAAATTACTCAACGATGCCCCGTCAGGTGAATGTGTTCAGGAGGATTGGGTGGAGTGGGGCCGGGGTGCGACTCATTGGGAAATCCGAGGGTTGTCCGAGCGTTCGCATTAAGTATGGTGAGTATTCGCGTATTTTCATGTGCCTTGTTTGGGCAACTGTCTTCCTTCCGGACTATCTTTTATAACACCCGTGCTCAAATAGAGGCGGTGTTTTTGTATGACGTAGTCAATAAAGAAGGTGTTAAATGTTTTCCGTGCTGCCTTTTTCCCCCGACTCCTTTCGTGTACATTTTCCTTTGTCTTTTCATTTCTTACTATTGTCCTTTCCTTTTTAAACGATATAATGTTTGCATCGCTGCGTCCGTGATGTGCAGCAACAGCTGGGGATGGCCCGACAACCATTTTTTGAGAGTTAAAGAATGATATTATATTATCTAAGCCACCTAAGATTTGCAGAGGGCATTGTCCTGTTCAGTCAAACCAGCCATGATTTACAGCGCCTGTTTTACTAATTGTGCTCGGAAAGTATATCTGCAGGCCTAATATAAACGCAAAAAATCAAAGCTAACGTCAAGTAAGCACGCCAAGACACAACACTTCAAGGTTGGCAATAGTCTTAAAAACAGTCGTCTAATGCTAATACCTTCGGCAAGTCATAACTGCTGATTCAAACCATTAACGAAAAATTACCCACAAAATAAGCATGCCGTGGACTACCCTTGGCAAGAATTCGGATGTCCTGACTAGTAAGCTTCCTCTGGGACTGAAAAGGCTAGTAGTTAATAAATGCGTCTTTCCGGTATTGCCTTAGGGGGCAGAAACGTGGGTTCTCACCAAACCATTTGAAAGAAACTCTGATCGGCCTACCGGGCTATGGGACAGAGAATGCTAGTGGTCAGACTTAGGCACACGAAAACACCCGCAAGGATTAGAGAACCGAGTAAGGTGGAAGACCTTCTCGTTTAAATTACGCGAAGGTACCGGGCATGGGCGGGTGACGTATTGCGTATGGCCGACAACTGGTGGGCTATTCGTTTAACAGAGTGGCTGCCAATAGACCCCAAATGGAAGGGCGGTCAGCTTAGACCTCTATGTATGCTTCTAGGCCGAGAGTGCTATATGAGCTACGAAAATTAAGGGGAAAGCACGGACTCAGCTAGCACTCAAGAGGCGACCTGGAACTGTTAGGGAGAGGCTTTCGTCTTGCAGTGGTCTCAACAAGGCTTATGATGATGATGATGGCTGAAATATGGATGACGACCACTTTGTCAATGAGTGATAGAAAAATCCGCAGAGAAAAATAAACCACTTTACCAGGCGTTTGTATACTATACTCGGGTACAACTTAAGAAGGACAACGGTCGTTGCCGCGGAACCTAATCACCGGTGCCGTCTGTATGTCCGCGTGTCGTGAAGCTCGCCTTCTGCGAGTATTTGGACCATCACACGCGTCGTTGCAGTGAATTTGTAGACCTAACGAGCTGATAAAAAACTGCAGTGACGACAAAACAAATACCACAAGAAAACGCAGACTGTGACACATATTAGATGCAATCTAATTTCAAAATGCGTGGCAGCTGTAACACCCAGGAACACCGCGGAGGCGTAATAAGTGACTGATTTGGCCATATCTGTTCCTAACTTGTAGCCGAGTATACGAAGAAGCGTTTGATTAAGTGAGTGTGCAGGAGTACTGGAAGCACTGGAAGTTCAAGTATTAGATGTGACGTACGCAAGACTCCTAGAAGTAATATTTAATTGATGTATGTCCCGATGCGTGGAGGAGTACGACAGGGGATACCGCTTCACCAAAAATATCCACACCTTATCTCGAGTGGGTATTCAGGAACCTTTACTTCGGAAACACGGGATTACGTTAAACGGGGAATTTCACCAACTTGAGGTTTGCAGTCCACATGCTCTTTCTACACGAGTCTGGAAAACAAGTTTAAAAATTCTTGAGTAATTGAATAAACGAAGCAAAGCCGCCGGTATAAAAATACAAATAAACGTCACATAACGATAAATGATCATAACAAAAACGTCCTCATCAGCCAATGTAACTGAATGTTCCAACAAGTAGAAGAATGTAACTGCCTTGGAGAGATTCTAATTCTCAGGGCTGATCCTATCCAGCGGGAGAGAAATCCAGTGCCGATTAGGCATCGTTTGGTCAGCAGTCAGCAAACACTCACAAATATAAAAAGGAGCTACCTGTATCACTCCCAAAAAGAGTATACAATAATTTGTCCTGCCCGTGATGATATAAGTAGCGGAAACTTGGCGCATCGCTAAACAATCAGAATGCACAATTACAGTGGTTTTACTGTACCTGCAACGAATAATGGTTAGAGTACATAATTAGATGCGGAAGATGTGGTTCTCGCATCAGGTAACAAGTTAGAGTAGAAAGTATTGTAGTGTTGGGACGAAGGTGCAAGAGCGATGGCATGTTTCAGGATATTTACAATAGTATGGCAAGCAAGAGGAGTCAAGACGAGTAGGGAAAGCCCGCGGCGAAAGGACGAGAGCAAATCCTCGTCTTTCTCAACGTTCGCTGCTATCACCAGGAGCACAGCTGGCATAGCCCACGCACGCAGCCCCATGATCCTTCAGGCTCTGACCTTGTTTTCGTGCTCCACCTTCTTTGTTGCTCGTTCAAAGCCCCTCAGAACGTAACTCCCGTGGGAGAAGATCACCGTCTCGGTGCTGGAGATCGGGAAAAGGAGACAGCGAGTAGTAGGGCTTAAGCCTTGTGCCCTGAACGATATATCTTTGACGGGGTCTTAGTAGATCCCATGGCAGTGCTAAGAAAATCTCGGAGGTCACGTCTGTGACCTCGTAGAACACACGGTACAGGACGGCGTACGACGAAACGTGTTTCTGAGACAGTCCCAAGGGACTAGACGGGGACGACGACAAAGCGACTGTATCATTCCAATGGCTGCTGCTCCTGTGGCAGTGATCGTTGCGGTCCTCTTTGGCGTCTTTAATGCTGATAGGTTTACACGAGCGACTTGCCATGCCAGTTGCACCCATGTGATCGCTTCTTTGGCGTATTATGTTGCAGCTTTGCACGCAGGAAGCAAAGCAAACTATTCATCGGCAATGTTGGCTCCCACCCGTAAATATGGTAAAAAGGGAATAAATTAGTCATGACATGACGTGGACAGTTTTGGCAAAGGTCACGTGCACCAGCTCATAGTCCCGATTTCAGTGTCAGCTGCAGACACATCCATAGCATGTCCGTGAGCGATACTTTAGGACGATCCGTAAGTCCATTCTTTTAAGGGGGTAGGCTATCGATATCTTGTGGGTGGCGGAGGAAAAGGGCCAGATGTCGTTAATAACTCGGGAGAGGAAGTACCGACCTCGGTTGGTGCGACGCTTCCATAAAGCGTCGTTTTAAAAAATAGTCACGAGAATTACCTCCGCAACGTTGGTCGCACAGCTTGTTGAAAGAGCGCAGAAATGACTAGATGTGATTTACACCCCGTAGAAACCACAACACGTTTTTCCTAAGGTACATTCAGCTAAAGGGGAGAGTAGGCCGACCTTTCTCCCATGGAATGTTTCAGCTGGGACATCTACCAGTGGAAGTAGACTATCTGGCAGTGCTGTGGAATTTTTTGCCGCTGGCAACAGTCACATTCGTTGACAGAGTGCCGCGCGTACTTGTATGAACCAAGCCAGGCGGGAGCGGCCATGTGTGCGAGTTTAAACGATGCATGTGTTGCTTTGTCATGTAGATGCTGCAGTATGATGAGTGCGTGTGCTCTGTATCAACAAGCATAATTGCTGGGCCAGCAGAGCGAAAGTTCCTGCTGGTAGTGCTGACCATTCTGACGCAGTCGTGAAGCTACGGTTCGGATGTTGCAGAATCAAGTTTCCAATATTTGGTCACAGCACAGGGTCAAGACTTTGCTCTTGTACAATGTGCAGTTTTTGTATATTGCGAAAGCGCAAGCACGTAGACGAATCTGGTGGATTCATTGTGTAACAAAAGAGACACGCGGAATCTTGCTGTAGAAGGCCAGACTAGCCCATAACTGATAATGTGTACTCCTGAAGGCTTAAAGTCAAGCGGCCCAAACGTCCTGTGGGGTCCTTGAACAAAGTATCGAAAGTATTGCCGCATGCCTGATCCTGCGTTGCTTTCAAGAATGAAGGCGATGGGCAAAATGGTGACCAAAGCTATGCGCAGAGCACAAGAAATGTACCTTTGTCATCTAGGCGAGAAACTTAAAACCAACCCTAAGGAAGTGTGGAAATACGTGAAAAATAAAAGTAATTCTAGACCCACTATTCCTGACACCATGGACGGGATAAATTACGATTCTAACACGGAAGCCAAAGCTGAGAGTTTCAATGCATACTTTCAGTCTGTGTTCTCGCAGCCAGTTGACACACGTAGTGTATGCCAGAATGTTGGCGCGCTCCCGCAAATGAACGACATAGAAATTTCCGAACGTGGTGTCGTGCTCTTGTTGGAAAAAATAAATGTTCACTCTGCTCCTGGTCCTGATTGTATATCCAACTTCGTCTTGAAAAACTGCGCAGTGTCTATCGCCCCTTTTTTAGCACTCATGTACAAAACGTCGCTTGAACAATGCGTTTTACCAGCTGATTGGAAAAATGCGAACGTAACTCCAGTATATAAAAGCGGAGATAAAACAAAAAAGTGTAACTACAGGCCTATTTCTCTGACAAGCGTGTGCTGCAAGACACTCGAACATATCATTTACACAAACTTAATGAATCATCTACAAAGTAATAACTTCTTTTCCCCATTGCAACACGGTTTCAGGGCGGGTTTTTCGTGCGATACACAATTGGTCGAGTTTACGCACGACATTGCAGCTTCTATTAACTCAGGCCTTCAGGTTGACTGTATATTTCTGGATTTCCAGAAGGCATTTGATTCCGTGTCACATGTGTTGCTGTTGCAAAAGCTTCGTTGTCTAGGTATACCTAATGCCCTTCTCATGTGGATCGAAGCGTACCTTTCTGAAAGACAGCAGTGCGTGATTCTTGACGGTGTGTGCTCATCAAGCGTCGATGTATTGTCAGGAGTGCCGCAAGGGTCAGTTTTGGGGCCCCTGCTTTTTCTTATTTTTATAAATGATATCTCTGACAATCTCTCTAGCCGTGTTCGATTGTACGCTGACGATTGCTGCATTTACAATAACATTACCTCTGAAGCGGACACCGTTCAATTGCAGAATGACTTGAACTCTATAGTTTCTTGGTGTGATTCATGGAGAATGACATTAAATGTGTCGAAGTGTAAATTGGTGAGGTTTACGAACAAAAACAGCCTCGGATTTCAAATTACGTCATGGCCGGGGCTACCTTGCCGGTTGCATCAGAATATAAATATCTAGGGATCATTTTTTCTGCCAACCTGTCTTGGAACGCTCATATTAATTACTTAACATTAAAGGCTAGTCGCGTGCTAAATTTTTTGAGGCGCAATTTTAGACAGGCACCAACTAAGTTGAAAGAAACACTATACATATCCAATGTGCGTCCCATATTGGAATATGCTTGCAGTGCCTGGGACCCCTCAACAAAATCAAATATAGAAGCCCTAGAGCGTGTACAGGCACGAGCAGCACGCTTTGTGGCAAGCAATTATAACTTCACCGTAAGATCAGCTGACATTCGTTCAGGATTACAATGGCCTCTGTTAGCTGACCGGCGAAAATACCTACGACTGTCCCTATTTTACAGCATATTCATGAACAGAACAGGCATCGACAGAGAACAGTATATAAGACCACCTACCTATGTGTCACCCCGTACTGACCATTCTTTAAAACTGCGTGAATACGCGTCCAGGATCAACGCATTCAAATACGCCTTTTTTCCAAGGACCACGCATGAGTGGAACGGCTTGCCAGAGGAAATTGTCTCTGCGCCTCCCTCATCTTTTGTTAGAAATTTGCACAATTTTTTGTTGACCTAATCCCTACTGTACATTTCTGATGCGTTCCGTACTAATTGCTTTTTATTTTATTTTATTGCCCTGTGTAACCGATAGCACTCTTCTTTTTTGCGTTTTTGCTTTGTATCTGCAATGTGATGCCTTATTTATGACAGTGTAAGTCAACACTTTGTTGTTTCAACCATACAGCCTTTTACCCGCAACCATTTTTTGTTATATTGACTGTACTGTATTCCTTTGCTTGTTTTCCCCCTTACAAGAATGCCCGTGAGGGCGATGTAGGTACCTGTATAAATAAAATAAAAAGTCAATCCAGCATTGTGCATGGTCATCTCTTACTAGAGAGACCGGTGGGCCCTAGAGGTAGGCGCGGAATTTGGAAACTGCCCACACCAAGGCCAGACTATCATTCTCTGTGTTCGAGAAGTTTCGCTCGGGCGCGTACAGCAGACGACCCGCATACGTAGTAACGCGCTCTCGATAATATCGTTGTTGTGTAAGTACATAACTTATGCAATGGCTCTGGGAGTCTATGCGGATATACATGACAGCCAACGGGTCGAAATGTTCTGCCATAGGAGTTTCGGTGGGCGCAGAATGAAAGATGGAGAATCATTCTGCTGGTTCGGGGCCCTAATAAGCAGTCGTGTTTTGTCAAAAGGGCTCGGTGAGGGCCCACGTGAGATTCGCAAAGTACTGTATAAACCGGCAAATGTAAAAGCAGAAGCCTGAAAAGCTGCGCCAATCTTTGGTGGACTACGGCTTAGAAAGTTATATATAGCAGAAATTTTCTCCGGGTCAGGTTTCGGCCCATTGGCATAAAGGAGGTGACCAAGAACTGTTATTTTAGGTTGAGTAAAGCGGCCTTTCTTCGGGGTTAAAATGCCACTCAGGTGAATTTGTGAAGCTCCTGTTGTGTCTTGCATGGACCAGGCTTCCTCAACTAAAAAGTCTTTCTGCCATTTTTCTAGTTGACTACGCGGTATTTATTTTAAAATGCCGAAAAATAACGCTATATTGCGCTGTTCGCTGCAGTCGCAACAGCTAAAGTAGTGACGTCCATACGAGGTGCAACGTGATTTGACGATGTCCATAATTAGAATTGAAACCAGATTAGGTTTCGGTTCTGTGAAATAGCATGACTGGCATCCCACGTTATTCTTAGCTGGGCATTCTTCATGTCCCAGTAATTGGCATACGTCCCTTCAGTCATGCTGTCGGCAGTAAAATGCTCTACATAAACCTACCCTCCCGGTTGGGACAAGTAACAATTACTAGGCGGGGATTACGCAGTAGACGACCGCCCTTCTCATCATCAGAGACGCTGAAATGCAATGCCCCCTTCCCCAAACCTCGGAGCTATCCTGTCTTGTGCCTGTATTGTGAGAGGCATGTTCGCAGCAGGACAAGGGTCGGCTGATTTGAGAATGTGCCCGCAAGACTTATGGCAACACCATTCGGACGACAACTTGCCAACGCGTCTGTGTTGGTCTGCACACGCTTTGCGATCGCGCTTCTGGAGCAACACGTTGCAGGCCAAAAAACAGTGAATTTGGTTTGAAAATAAATCCCAGAAACAAATAAATCAACTTAAAAAGACATACGACATGGGCGAGTCGAACTTGCGATTTGCAAAACAAGTGCTCCAGACCACTCCGCCATAAGCCGTTTGTTGTTTTCGGTATTGCCATTACTTAGTGTATATTTCATCAACAAAAACAAACGATTACAAACTGCAAAAAGACACCGGCACGTCTTCTATTACTTCGTCTTTGCTAAGAACCGATAAGCCTTGCCACACATTCCAACTCATTAAACCAGCAGGGCGAGGATATTGTGCTTTATAAACTTCTAATACATCAGGTACATTCTTTCAGAGCAACTCGCTGCTCACATGAACATCATTATTGTGAATTCTGATTGGAGATTTCGATGTGTGTTCTATAGGACCGGTAACTTCAAAAGACCACACTGGACGTCGGCGGTGTTTTCAACTGCAGAGAACCCGATTTCATAGCTGTCCAGAGGGAAATTCTTTGTTATTGTTCTCTGCAAAACGTCCCACAGGAACACCCCGTAACAACAGTCTATGAACGCGTGCTGTAATCACTCTTGCGTGTTAGGAAGCAAGCATTCAGTACCCCAGGAAACACACAAACCTTTTTATTTATTTATTTTTATTTACAAATGCTGCTGGCCAGAGGCCAAAGCAGGAAGGGTAAGGTAATACAGTTATTACGCAAAACATTTCAATTACAACATTAAAAAAACAATGAAGAAAATAGAAAGCGGAAAGCGTAACATTTTATTACGAAATCAATGAAAGGTAAGAGTGGGGAGAGAAACATGGAACAGTTGCAATAGGTGGAAAAACGATTTCAAATTTCGGCGTAAATAAGCTCAGGAGAGTGTAAACTGCTTGCAGGCAAACCGTTCCACTCCTAAATGGTACGAGGAAAAAAAGAAAATTTGAACAAGTTAGTACGAGCAAAATATGGTGCTAAAGAAAGTGTGTGTGAATGCCGGGTCTGACGTTTTCTTAGTGGTGTGAGGTAGGGGTCAGGGTCCAGAGCAAGCTTGCGGTTTGAAAGGAGGTACAAATATTTTAGGCGCAAGAATCTGCGTCTTGACTGCAAAGATGGGATACTATTTGAAAGCATAACATTAGTGACAGAACTACCAGGCTTATAGAGAGAATAAGTAATACAAACTGCCCTCCGCTGAATTTTTTCTGGTGCATCAATGTTAGTTTTATTCTAAGGATCTCAGGCAACGCCAGCATATTCTAATTTCGGGAGTATCAAGGATTGGTAAGCTAAGTGTTTCACTTTTTTGGGAGCATCCTTAAGTTTGTGTCTTAGCATGCAGAATTTGCGAAAAGCTGCGGAAGAAACTTGTTTAATGTGGGAATTCCAACCTACAATTTTGTTAGAGTGACATGAAGATACTTGTATTCCTTAACTTCATGAAGAGTTTTGTTAGACAGAATGTATTCAGTTAGAAATGGCTTTTTCTTTTTAGTTGCACGGAGCCGACTCAAGAAAATAAGTCCAGCCGAAGAGTCAATCACGGCAGATTTGCGGGAAAAAAAATTGATAGCGAGAATAAGCTCGTAAGGGCAATAAAGCAAGGTGTAGTAGGGGCAGTGGTCGAGCAAATTGCATACAACAGGTTTGCTGGCCAGCATTCGCCACGCGGGCTGCACACAATCCACAAATGAAAGTGTGCCTTTATAGGCGACACGGACAGCACAAGGGTCGTTTTAAGTACCTTGCAAAAAGACGACCATGTGCCCCACTCACGATTGAAGCTTGCGCGCATGTGTCGACGACGGTGTTAACGGGAATACAATGTACGTGAACTTTTTATCTGCTTTGATCTGGTGTAGTAAACGGAATTTTAGGCGCGGGTCGAAACCGCAGCTTGACCTTCGGGAGCTGCATTCCTCAGTGTTTTGAGAAGGGGCGTTCACTCATTGCCGGCTACTGGAAAGAGCGATTTTGCGGCGAGTGGGATGGCGGCACTGAAGAGATAGAGAACGGCTGAGCCTGGTCGTGCGGGAGGAATGGTATTGGCAGTCATAAAACGGCGACGCCTGCCCTGCACGGGATAGGAGTCAGCAGTGTGGTGTTGGCGCGACGAAGCCATTTGGATCGGCAATAGCGCGTGACGTAGCCAAGCCTATGGCAGTTAAAGCAAAAAGGCATATCGGCCGCCGTGCGCCACTCAGCGGGGCTTCTGGCCCAACGACGATAACGGTCAAAGTCAGCCCTCGGCTCAGCAGGGATGAAGGCTGCGTGATAAGGGTTAGCTAGGGTATATCATTGTCAAGTGTTTGATGAGAATGAGCTGGAGCCATGCCCTCCAGCTCCCGTTGTCCCGAATTAGTGATCCTCGCCGTTTGTTTAGGACCAACACTAGCTGTCGAGGTAGGGCATGGCGGGATGAAAAGTGTTTGCAGGACAACGACGCCGCTAATTTGGGATGCATCTGGTATAGCGATGCCATTGTAGGGCTTTTCCCCAGCTGGAAGCTGCGGCTCCACCTTATTATGCAGGCATGTAGAGTCGCTGCACATAGGAAGATTGAAAGGGCCATCGGGAATGTCTTTAGGTGCATTCCCAGCTTCATCCTCATCACGCATCTCGTTGTTTTCTTTATGGCACAACAACGCGATGTCGGGTATGTGGCAACATGCACTTCCGTGGATGTCTGCCCACGATTCCCATAATGAAATTTAAAAAATACACTTGGGCAGGCCACGTAGTCAGGCGAAATGACAATAGGTGTAGCACTCGGCTGACAGAGTCGATGCCTAAACACAGGTGTAACAAAAAGAAGGCCAATTGCACGAGGGAGTGCAAAATTAGCGAATTGTGAGGGCAAAGAATGAATTCGAGTTGCATGGGACAGGAGCGGTTGTAGGTTTAGAGAAAGAGAGACAAAAGTTTTTTATTGAGCTAGGTTTGGTAGGGCGGTCCTTTATTCAACTTATTTATTTTAGGTTCCGGCTCGACACGCCGCCTCGACCAGCAGAAGTTGATTTTGATTGTGGCAGTTGGAAGAAGTATCTCCCAACTTCTGAGGGGTCGTGGAAGGAAACGGTTTGGGATGAGCGAAGCCTTGTCTCAACTCCAATAAGTGCTGCACACTGCGTGGTGCAGTAAAAATTTACATTAGGCATCGAATTGCGTAGGGAATGCCAGCTGCATCCTGTCTGCGTGGGGAAACATGTTTTCCGGATTAGTCGCGCGTGGTTTCTCGGTTCTTTGCAAGCGCTGGGTGTGGTATCGAGAATGCTGTTCTACTCAGCATGTAGCGTTGTGTAATTTCGTGGAAAGTTGTGAGTGGCGTGGGTTGCGGTGTCTCCTCCGTGGTCTGGTGGGCGAGATCTCGGACCATGAGATAGGCATGCCTCTTGTCTCTCATAAAAGAGTGGCCGCTGTCCACACAAATGCGACCTTACTTGCGTCTCTATTTCTAGGATGCGTAGCGTCATAGACGGCACCCTTCACGACATAAAGCTACAGAATGCCGCTTGTGGATCTGTGACAACGGTCGTATAATTGCTTTGTGTGAGTGTGAAAGCGAATGCACTTTCTTGTGATTCTTTGGCCGTCGCTCTTGGAAGGAAGGCATCGGTCAAGTCCTTACCCCCGTCCGTCAAAACGGCTGCCATGACTCTTTTGCGGTTGTAGCGGGCGGCGTCGGTATAGGTCGTCGTCGTGTCTCCGGAGTATAATGTTTCAGCATTTTCGGCGCCCTGAGAGCGGCCCTAATGTTAGTTCGGAATGATATTTTCAAGTAACAGGTACGGTACTACAAAACCCATGAGCGCATCGAGAGACAAGTTGCTACGTAAAGGGCTGCACTATACAGCATCAAACTGATTTAGGGCCACTTGTCAGTCAATGGGCACGCTCGCCCAAACACAAACGGGGAGAAGTGTTTTTTCCAAAATAAATGGTTTGCGCAAGACCAGCCCCAGTCGCAGGTCATCCCGATTGGATGTCGTTGGGAGACGCCTACGTTCTGCAGTAGACCAAGTAAGCTATTATGATGATGAGGAAGATTGGGATACAGTTGTGGAATTGTTGTCATTTACATATTTTCTTGTCCGAATATCCTTGTGGTTTAAGGGAATTTTCACGCTCTCCTTCACTGGGTATGTGTGATATTAGCGGGGTGACCATATTCCTTGAGCAATAAAACGGCACACTCCAGCGGGTTGGGGTGATAGGAGCGTACTAAAGAGAAACGATTGGGGTTTGCAGAGCTGATACTTAAAACGTCAAATTTGCACTAAGCCCTCCCTCAGGTTTAGGGAACACTCTCATTAGATTACAGCTACGTGCATTCAGTTCGAAGGTCCCCCATCAGGTCCTTCATTGTTATTTGTCAAACGATTTATTTTTTAAGAAGGACTTTGTCACGCCAAACTCGGGTGTAAAATTCTTCGCGCTTGTACAGAAACCTCAGCTGCACAACTAACAACGCACGCAATATTGAAAGCAGGTTGATGTACACGTCGAGTTCACAATGTACAAAAGGCTCTCCACTAGAGCATAGTTCCATGGAAACGACGGGCCATTTCCGCGACGCGTGAAATGTCAATGCAGCCTACAAACCCTGCCCTCATTTCTATGGAGATTTTCACCCATCTCTGAGAGACCAAAATAGCGAAGCTTCTGGTTTCTTTTCGAGGCTTTGCTTGAGAATGCATGGTCAACCGCTTAAATATTGCTTCTTAGAATTCGCCTCCGCCAAGGAACTTCAAAGCGTTCTCGTAAAGACTGAATATTACTTTTACTCTCTTGGTAGATAATATAAGGTCCTCAGGCGATATTTGTAATAAATACTTGTTGAACGATCCTGCCCACTTCTTGTTTGATCAACTTTGGGGGCGCCAATTTCGAAGCTGTGCAGTCCTGAGAAAACGTGATGTGATTTGTATTGGGTCACAAAAACGGTACGGCAGAATCCGACCTAAAAGTACGGGAATGTCCCGGACAAAACAGTGCGTGTGGGGCGGTAATCCAGAATGCCCGAGATAGCTCAGTCCCGAGTTTCCAGGTGCTCGAAAGATAGTGCAGCATTCGATAAACCTCAGCGCAATCGCGCGGAGCGCGCTTAGCATTAAAAGCGCGCCCAGTTGATGCCGCTCACGTTGAAAAAGCACAGCTTGAGCGAACATCCGCGTGCCGCGCCTTCTAGAATCGAGTTGAATATGCACTTCGTTGTGCAAAGTAGATAACCCAGCAATTTCTTTTAACCATCTGGCCCTGCCCCAGCCTTCTTTAAAAGCTCCGCGATGTAAAGCGGCGCGGGGAGGCTCTTATTTTCTCGGTGTTCTGTTCTTCCACTGAAATCTGTTTTCTACGTGGTTTGAGGGTGGCTCCAGTGCAGCTCAGCGCCAGCGTAAAACAAGTAAGATAGGAAGTTTACTGTAGCGAAGGGAAAGCACCCTTCTCTCGACTGTCAGACTGACCTGCAGCTTTGTTTACGTGCGGGCGGCGGGCGCAGTATCAGACATCGCCCCTATTTAGCGTGTCAAGAGCATGTTTCATTATTTTACGAGTGCTTTTTAGACGTTGAAGGTGTGTCATCTGTCGTCGATTGTGTTTTCGCTGTGTACGAATACGGCTGCCGTGGGAAAATATTGTCGTCTTGGCTGCTCCTATCGGACGGTCTAGAGCGAGCACTTCTTTCGGACGGAAACCCCCGTGACTGTGGCAGCATTTACTCACGGTGGCCTGGGGGCGTCATTCGTTTATTGTTTTCTGCTAAGCTTTGCTACCCTGAGTACCTAATGCAAGTGACTTCGTGGCTGCGGCGCTACCCCATCGGCGATGTGGACGCCATGCATGGCAGCCATTGTTGGGTGGGGCTTCGGTCGCTACGCCGCGCCTCAAATGGACCCGAAAATTCGGAAGAAACTTGGCAGAGAAATTGCGCGGCCGAGTTGAACTTGTGACGCGAGTTTCGGCCGCTGCTGCGGCGTGGATCATGGTTCACGGTCACGGTAGCAGACATATCTCTATGCCGACAGTTTTTATTTTAAGGGAGGAGGAATTTCAAGCCCTTTTTCGTCTCTCGAAAGTACAGTGCATTGGCTATGCAACCCTCTGACACACGACCACCTTTGCGGCGACTTTGAGGCGGCTTTCGCTTCATAACTGCCGAGGAGCATGTGTTGCGTGAGCTGCGGTTTTACGCGACGGACACCTTCCACGGAAGCGTTGGTAGCGACCACACCAGCGACCGCCCTCACTCGACAGTCACCGGTGTGTGCGCCTTAGAATTACTGAAGACGAGTTTTATCGCCTTTTTTAGGTGTACGCTTCAGTGGTGGCCATGGTCGCGACCGCTCGATGGAAAGAAGGTTTCCATTGAGTGGCCGTACGTACTTTCGTTATCATCTGTAAAACTTTCCGATGTGGCGTTGCATGACCGTGGGCTTCATTTATCGTAAGCGCGGCAGAACGGGTTTCTTGAGGGAATTGGTGTGAGACCATTCATGCAAAAACTTTACTCGCAGGATAGTATATAATCAACGGCGTGTCGGCGTGTGTGTAATATCGGGGGCGATCTTTACGCATTTCAACTGGTTTTGTCTAGCGTCTTTATCATCTGGCTGGAAGCGGATCAGGAAAAGCGGATCAGGAAACGGATCAATCTTCCCGTGTGAAGGGAAGATTGAGACCGAAAGAAACGGCCTGATGCCAGAAGGAAAGTTGAGGTATAAAGTCCATAAAAAAACCAACGACTCTGGAAAGCTTCGTCGAACAAGAGCTGTAAAGAGCAAAGTGAAATGGAGAAAGAGAAAACAAATTTGAAAAGCTGTGGTTGTTGCTATTTCTCTCTTCGTAGCATCTGGCCGAATGGGTTACCTACCCGCAATTGAGAGGTTTGAGAAGCAAATAGGCTAGGTTTTAAAAATTCACAGGACTGTGAATTGCAAAATAAAAGTTGTAGAATAAACGTGACAGTGAACGCGATGGCACAAGAGAATGACAGGTATACACAAGCTGCGCAGAACCCCGAATAAAGGGAGGCTGTGCTGTGTGCCAGTCTTCTTGCTGGTGAGTTCACTACGAAATGAAAGAGAAGAAACTGACGAAAACGTGGTATAGTAGAAAAGAATTCCGTCGAATGCCAAAATTCCTGCCGAAAGACAAAGATATAAAAGCGAGGGGAAATACGCAAGAGCAATATATCAATTAAGAATCACCGCAAGTGCATTTATCAGTTCTTAATAAGTATCGCTAGTGCAATGTATAAGTTATTAACAATCGCCAAGCTTTCGCCTTCAAATAAACATAAGCAGGCTGAAGTGGTTCCAGGAAATTTTGTGCCAGAAAGCGAACGGACGGTTTCTGTCCTCATTCAAAGCAGCAGGTACTTTGAATGTGGCGCGTTTTCATCACTCGCTTTCTGTTTTTGCCAGTTGGCTTTGGTCACGTGATTTCATTGTCTAGCACCGACGGCAGAAATTGGCACGAACTGCTGCTTGGGACAGCGAAGTTCAAACAAAAAGCTCATAAGTACGCCTAAGTTAAAAATAAATGAACTTTCCCGTGAAATACGAATTATAACACAAAAGCGCAATAAAGTATGATTTGCATGCCCCCAGTATCCACCGGTGCAGCAGTAGAACGAGAGACAGCAATGAAAAATGCGCCACGCCCTAGCCGCGCCTCCTTTGAACGCGCTGCTCTAGACTGAATCACGCCTCAAAATATTACCATTTCAGTACGTAGCCGTCGCTAGAGCTCCTTGTTTCCTTAGTTTCGCTTAATCTCGAGCCTTCTGGAATAGCACGTCTGGTCACACTAACTATCAAACAGTATACACCTATTAATATAGAGTGTTTACGATAATAATAGGGTGTATACTAAAAAGTACTTGTTCTAATTGATTCTACTAGTGCTGCAAGACCCGTCACAGCGACTTGGTGAATATAAACCGAAGTTTCTACAGATCAGCCCAATACGGTACCACAGTTTTACTTTCACGTGCGTACGCAGTTAACGTACAGAAATCTGAAAAGTATTCGTAGGCCCCGTGTATGTAGTTTAAGACCTTTACAGCAAAGCTGTAAATGGCTAGAATCCAGCATATTGTCTCCGGTCCAAGAGCGATGTAGACAGGAATCGCTATCGATCGTAGCGCCACGTTGCGGACCCATTCAAATATCCGGAATCGTAAAACTGCGCGCCAAACCCCCGGGGCATAAAAAGATCATACAAATAAAAAGGAACTAGGGCCTTCATATTTCAATACAATACGGCCGATATTTCGTTTAAAAACGGGCTCGTGATTACGATACTCCCTAATGCGATATTTGGGCGCAGCTTTCGGGCAGCTCGTTTAGCAGCCGTGGCAGATGACGTAGTTCCACCAGTTGCGTCGTCGCAAATTACTCAGTAAGAACTGGCTGAGATCGCATGTGCGCGTTCCACAACATCTGCTTCAGATGCGCACGACCGGTTGCGTAACTCGCAGTTCAGCAATCACTACTGATTGCTGCAGTGCGCTGGGGCAGCACTCACTTGTGGGTTCTCTCGACGGTGAGCCTCTGCAGCTGCGGCGGCGGCGGCGGGAAGTGCGTTCAAGGAAGGGACCGCGAAATGCGTCTCAAAATTGCATGGTTCACACTGAAGTTGTAAATATATTAGAATTCTTGTCCGCTGTCAATACATACGGGATTCCACTCGAGAGAAACGAAGAGCCCCATGCTTGTCCACGCGAACAAATCTCTAGTTCATCAAAGGTTCTTTCAGTAAATTACGCAGTAATAACGCTAAATCTCGAATTACAAACAGACGTGTTTTGCTTCGTGCACCCCTTGGATTAAGACCCCGTCAAAAGTCACGTTGAGGCTCGGCACCCCAACTCGGCTGGCCATCCTCCTTCACAGAGTGGAAGGGCACTAAATTTTTTTACACGTACTCGATACACCCCTCGCGCACATTGTCTAGATGCACGCGCCCTCCGCATTTATCCCCGCGTTATTCTTAGTGCGCTCTAGTAACAGACACAGACACTGCTGTACCTTTTGATGATCTCGCGAGCCCGTTGCTATGACGACGACAAATTCTACTTCTTCAGTCTAAACAGCTGGAAAATTGCCCTTCAATAATAAAGACAAAAGTAGCTTTTTCATTCAAAAATTTAATCAGGATAAGAGTGGGCAAATCTAATGTGAAATGAAGAGCTTTAAACAAGATGTCGCTATTAGGAAATAGCGACGCCGTTGTTACCGCTACGAAGCGGGGTGATAGGCCGTCTCCATGTTGGTCAACTCTACCTGCGTAAGCAACGTGAACACAGCAACGTAAACATTCGAATCTCACGTTCGCCCGTCAGGACTCACTGACATGCTTTGCCTGCGGGGCATACGCACCAATCATCCGGGGAAGTTCTACGTACCTGGAGCTACTACCTACGTGAAACTAAAACTGTCTACACTTTTCCCAACGGCAGAACAAAACATGTTGCTGCTGTTCAAGTCTTCCCGGCACCTGCCTAAATTGGGGCTTCGCCACCGCCACAGAAACGTCTGTGGCACATGAGCCCGCCTTAACAACTCTCAAAGTACAAACTGAAAAAGTAAAAGTAGCGAAACATCGTAAGCCGCACGACACGCGGACATAGTTTTACGTCAGTAGGAAAGGTGCACAGAAGGCTTTAAGAGAGCTTCATTGAATGAAGCCTGAAGTGTACCAATTTTATTGTGGATAGAATACGCGCAATAAGATTAGGAAACTAAACTGCAGTCAGGGACGCATACGCTGTCTACAAGAACAGAATTTCGTCGAAGTAATTTTCTGAAATAGCCAGGAAAAAAAAGCAAACTGAACGGCGCTCTTATAATATTTCTGCAGAGAAATCAACCGACATTGCTTGTAGTTTGCCCTCAAAGCCACTTGGCAGAGTTCAGCTTCCCAACGTTACTGCACTGAAATATGGTACATGCTGTCTTTCCTGTTAATTTAAATTGATCGCTTTAGACCGGGGAAACATAGGTAGTAATGTGTGTAAATGAATCTTTATTTTTGCATTTTCGGGTTGTCTTTAGAGCACTAATAATACAATAAAAGATGATTGCGGCGCCAGCTTTATCTTGAGAGGAATATGTGGGCTGGCTTCGTTGTGAATTTTGTGTGTTTCTGATTGCCTTTAGTGTCACAAACGTTCTGACTGTTACTGTAAATCTGTTTTCATTCGATGGTTTTGCTGGTTTCTAGCTTAGAGAAAAAAAACATTTTTTTTGCCAATACCGCGTGCTAAATGTATCATTTCTCTGGTCTCTTCAGGAAAACACTGGGTACATGGACAGATTTGTCAGCGTAGCGGCAATAAAAATCGTTGTGAACATCGCAATGGAAATCACGTTATCCATTATGGTAAGTATAGTGGGTGGGCGATAACTATGTTAATTTAAAAACCACATTTCATCGGTTTGAAGAAATAAGTTAAAACCAATCGCAAGCTGCAGCGAGATAACTATAAATCATACGAGAAAATTTTCAAAACGTTTCCTAACCTGTGAATGTTGTAGTTGACTCCATGACTGTACACTTTTTGAATCTCTTAGTAGCCTCATCTACCATTTGTTCCGGGGTACAGCTGATAAATAGTACATGTTCATTCAAATAAAACGGCCGTCCTGGCGATCCGCCAGGAATACTGTTGTCACAGAGAACAGCTGTAAGCCACCCAATGGTGTCGGTACGGGCCAAAATACACTGGAAACAAATTCAGCGAATTTGCAGGTTATGTGAAGCGTTCCAGTAAAAATATATGTTTCGTACCTGTAAAACTGGCAGATCAAGAGGATTTATAATAAATATATATATATATATATATATAATATATATATATATATATATATATATATAATATATATATATATATATATATATAGTATTTATATGAAGAAAAACTTCGAACAAGGTAAAAGCACGATTGTGGCCTACGTTTCACCAAGAGAACTTGCTTTCCTCAGGGCCCTGAGGAAAGCAAGTTCTCTTTGCTGAAACGTAGGCCACAACCGTGCTTTTACCTTGTTCGAAGTTTTGCTTCTCTTGTGTTCTCTCCATCTTCAAATTCTACTACTCCCTATATAGTATATATTTTTATATATATATATATATATATGATTTCGATATATTTGCAACGGCAATAAACGTCAGTAAAAGTAAGAACAATTCGTTACTGTTATAAATTACCAGAACATGGAGGTGGACGTCTACAATCGCCAAAGGAGGCATAGGGGAAATGTGGTTTTAAAAAGCTTCTTATCTTTTACTGACTATGTTATATGAATGTATATACATTATATATATATATATATAAGGAAAAAAAAAAAGAAACAGGCATCAAGGCCAGAGTGGACCGAACCCCGCCTCATAGTCTCGGCCTTACCAATTCCTTCTGGCACTGTGTCCTCACTCAATACACTTCTGGGCTATTATATTTAGCCAGAAGTGAGCGACAACACAGGCGTGATAGCCGAATTGCGTCACTCGAGATCTAACGAACAGGAGGGTTCGGTCCCCTCTGTGCCCGGTTGTCTCAAACTGTTCTTCCTGTCATAAACGAATCTTAACTGGCTGAACCATAGTAAAAATAAGACCTAGCATCAAGGCTTGCCCCTTCTGGCTGTTGTACCACTGCCTGCGCTATTTTCAGTCCCTCAACGAGCCTCACTTTATTACTAATATAAATCTGCGAAAGCCTGCGGAGTCCATTCTGCGCCTTGATAGCCGGATTGGTAGAGGCATTCCCGCCAGTATCTATCGAAAGGCTGTAGCGTTGGTCCGCCCTCGGGGCGCGAGTTTTCCCTTCTCTTTCCTTTCTGGCCTGTAACTAAAAGATCATACACTTCAGTAAATAGTAAATACCCAGATAAGGAAGGGAACCACACCCCATGCCGAATTGGTAAGGCATTGAGATCTAATGCCGAAAGGCCTAGTGTTCGGTATCCACTCAGAGGCGCAGTTCTTTCTTTCTTCATTTACTTACTATATATTAAAAGAGGATCTATATCACTTATACCATAGTAATAAAATTATATAGCCTAACCATACACTTTGCCTACCTTTGATGTAGCACGCCGCCTATGTTAGTCCTATTTCCCAAGCAGAGCGGCCCTTTTACTTACTATTATCTCGAAAGCCAGCAGGGTATCATTCTGTATATAATAGCCCAGAGTAGAAACAAGGGTCCCCCAGATTACCCTATGTACAGGCATTACGAGTCTAATCGACGCCGGGGTTAAAAAGAAGTCCCCTTCTGGCCCGTGTATCGTGGCGCTGGTACCACCTAAGCGTCAGATACCTTTATTTAAATAGCCTCAAAGTGATAGGACGAACACATCGCCCGATAGCCATTGTGTAGCTGCATTCAGACTATGAAGCTGTGAGTTCGTCCCCACCGGGCGCGGCTTCATTTCTTCATCCTTATATTAAAAAGAATCTTAATCAATACATAGTAAAAATAAAACCTAACCACACCCCTATGCTCTTGGCGTTGTAGACTGCGTACCATGTTTCTGATTTCCTCAACGAGCCCCTCATTTACTACATATAATCGGAAAGCCTAGCAGGGTCCATTCTGGCAGCCTTGATGCCTAGGTGCATAAGCAGGGCTTCCCGCATTACCGCTCAGAAGGCTGTAACTTTGAGTCACGCCCGGGGGAAAGAAGCCTTCTCCCGTGTTCGATGGGCTGGTACCACCTCAAGCGTCAGTACATTAGTAAATATAAATAGCCGCAGAAATGAAAGACACATCGCCCAGATAGCGAATTGGTTAGCATTCGAGATCATCGAAAGGTGGGTTCGGTCCCCACTCTGGGCCGTGTTTTTCTTCTTTCCTTCCTTTATTAAAAGAATCTTAACTGCAATAACCAGAGTAAAAAATAAAAGGCTACCACCCCTATGCCTCCCTTTGCGTTGTAGACTGCCGACCTATGTTTCTGTATTACCTCAACGAGCCCCTCATTTACTTATAAATTCATATATAATGCACGTATGCTTAAATATTTTAACCCGCATCATTATTATTGTTACACCGCACGGTTAGCGAGATGTGGTTCATCCCGCCCGGAGAACGCGGCATTTTTTTCTGACCCTTTATTCTTATTAAGGAAGCTCAAGAAACGTACAAGCCAGATCATCGGCTCTATTTCACATTTTCAGAAAGCCGAATAGCCTGGCAAAGACGACGCCTTTTCGACGGGTTGGGCCCAATTCAACCGACCCTTCGACCCTTTTTAGGTGGGCCGCCCGGAAAAACGTTCTTAAAACCGTCTCCGGCGGTGGGCGGTGCCCTATTTCCCTCACTCGAGCCTGTAAAATAAACCCGCCTCTTTAAGTTTGAGAGAGAAGCCCGGGATACGTTTGGTTAAGCAGTTTGGAATCCTTTCAACCCCGACCCCAACCCCTTCCGGGCCTTTTTTCCCCTAGGGGGGGGGGGCCCTTTACCCCCTAACCTTTGTAAAAAAACCCCCCCTTTTAAAAAAAACCCCCTTTGGGGGGGCTTTGGGGTTAACGCCCGCCCCTTTTTGGGGGGGTTTTTCGAGCCCCCTCCCAAAACGGGGGATTTTTCCGTATATTTCGCTTTTATCAAGAATAAAAAACTGCAGACCGTCTTTGGGCCCCTTTAAATTTTGAAAAAGCCGGTAAGAGTCCCTTTTGTATCAGAGTCCCTGTCCCACTCGTTCGTACATCATTAAATGGCCCAGATTTGAAGAACACCCCGCCCCGAAGCATGGGGCCCCGGGGGGAAAAGAAGCTTTCGTTCCCCATCGGGGGCGGGTTTTTTCCCCTCCTTTTAAAAAAACCCCCTTTAAAGTAAAAAGCCCAAGCTTTTGGTTTAAACGCCCGACCTTTTGGGGGGGTTTTTCGAGCCCCCCAAAAATTTTTCTGCAATGCAATTTCTGATTCAAAAAACCTGCCCGGGACAAAAAGGCCCTTATTTCAAAAAGGCCGTAGACTGGAATCACGCCCCAAAAGAATTTCCCCTCCCCGTGTATCGGGGGCCTGCTACACCCTTCAAGGCATCCCCCAGATTAAATAGCCAATGAAAAACCCCACGCCCAATGGCGTTGGAAAAAAAACGTTCAAATCGGGGTGGGGGCGGCCAGGGGCCGGCCCCCTTTTCTTTAATAAAAAAAACTTAAATTCAAAAACCCGGTATAATAAGGCTAACCACACCCCTAGCCTCTCTGGCGTTGTAGACGCCGACGCATGTTTCTGTAATTTCCTCAACGAGCCCCTCATTTATTACTATATTGAAAAATATATATATATAGTATATATATATATATATATATATATATATATAGCCGCGAACCATACATTTGGTTTGTGTATTTGTGTTCTGCTTTTACCGCCGGCAGCGCCGGTCTGTGTTATCTGTGCGCCAAGAGAAGCGCGTGTTCCATTTCTTTCTTTCTGTGCCGCATGTGTTATCTGTTGTGATAGGGAGAGCAATTCCGATCTAACGTAAACAGCCCAGAATAATCTTTGGATCTACTATGTTCTCGATGCGAATCGACGTTTCGAGAACCACGCGCGCCAAAAGATAAAAAGCCTGCAGTGCGAACGCCGGGGCATTCGATTCGACGACACTCGCCTGTGCGAAGTCACTTTGTTTACCGCTGCTTCGCCGCCTCTGTATTCTTTTGAGTTGTTAGGGGAGCACAAGTTCCATCCAATAAACGTGTTTCTCATTCAAGACAACTGCATCGTCCTTGTCTTCGTGACATCTGGTAGAGGTGCTGGGTACGCACTCTTCATGCCCACTACAACCTCGGGAAGCCGCCAAGCCCAGTCCAACAAGAGCCAGCCCCCGCCTGCAAGATTTACCACCCGAGTTCGGTTTGGTGCCAGAAGGGCCCAAGAAAAGCAACGCTGCAACCAACACCATGGTGCAGAAAACAACGTCGCCAATCGTCCTGCAGCAGCCCCGGGAACCGCCATCGTTCCGGGGAGCCCCCGCTGAAGACCCCGAAGAATGGTTGGAGAAGCTGGAGCGCGTCCGCATCTTCAACAGGTGGGACGGACGAAGAAACTTTCCGGCATGTCTTCTTTTACTTAGAAGATGCTGCTCGAACTTGGTTCGAGAACCATGAGAGTTCTTTGACCGACTGGACTCACTTCAAAAGGGAGTTCCTGAAGACATTCACTACCGTTGTGAGAAAAGAGCGAGCTGCGCTTTTGCTTGAAACTACTCGGACACAACACCCCAACGAAGGGGTCGTGATCTTCGTTGAGGAGATGAAGCATTATTTCGCCGCGCGGACCCCAAAATGACGGGAAGAAAAGAAGTTACGCTTCTTGATGCGCGGTGTGAAGGAGGAGCTGTTTGCTGGACTTGTCCGCAACCCGCCCAAAACCATCGCTGAATTCGTGACCGAAGCCAGCACGATTGAGAAGGCTCTCGAAATGCGTGCTAAGCAGTATGACCGGAACTTTGTTGGCGCGGCCAGTGCGAACTACATCGACAACATGCGGATTCCGGCTGATAGCCTACGCGAGACCATCCGCGCAGTAGTGAGAGAGGAGCTGCGGAAACTTTTCCCGACGCCGCCGCAACCCCAAGTCGCTTGCCTAACTGACGTGATCCGGAAGAAGTTCAAAACTGCTTTGGGAACTTTCTGTGGCATCCGAAGTACACTGCCAGCCCCAAGCTATGGCGTACTCCGCGGCTGTTCACCGACCCCGCCCTGCTCCAACACGTCGTCAAGAGGTACGTCGTCAAGAGGCCCCGCCCTACCGCCGCCCACGGTAGCCCGCCCGACCCCCGGTAGCACAAACCCAGACGCCAAGGAAGACTGACGTATGGCGAACACCGGATAATCGTCATCTGTGCTACCACTGCGGAGAGGCCGACCACATCTACCGTCCCTGCCCATACAAGAGACTCGGACTACGTGGTTTCTCCGTCAACGCACCACGCCCCCGACCCGGCCAGCACCCATCTGAGATTGAAGAATACCTGTCGAACACCAGCCGTGGACCAGCCCGTTTCAACCGTTCGCCGTCGCCCTACCCGTACAAGTCGCCGGACCGCCGTAGCAGTGCTGACTTCGCACGTGGAAGGTCTCCCAGCCCACGCGGGGGAAACTAAAGGCGGCAACTTCTGGAGGTGAAGTTGCTCTACGGCGAAAAAGTGGAAACCCTCCAACGACGCAAGGACGCGCTGAAGACAGTGATTCACGGCATGCTCTCATCCCGACGACCCGACCTAACCCTGACGAGACTCCCCAACACGACGACAGCTACACGGCGCGACGCGTACCCGACCTGACCGAGACGTCCGTTGAGAAGACGACGACAACGACGATGCACAGTGCCCGACCATCAACACGTACAAGCAGAGATACGACGCCCCGACGAACCCGGAACTCGAGGAAGACTGCATCTGACGTCAAGGTGTCCATCGACGGCTTTGACGTAGTCGCCCTCGTAGACACGGGAGCTGACTATTCGGTAATGAGCGGACCATTTGCGTCTAAGCTGAAGAAAGTTATGACCAGATGGGACGGTCCGGACATACGCACAGCAGGAGGCCACCTCCTGACGCCAAGTGGAACGTGCACATCGCGCGTCACCATAGACGGCACAACGTACCCTACGGCGTTCGTCGTTCTGCCTAACTGCTCCCGCGACGTGATTCTCGGAATGAACTTTTTGACGGACAACGGCGCAAAAATTGACCTGCAGACCAAGTCGATAACATTTTCCTCCGATCACTCCACGACGCCGCAGCCGAACCCCGATCACCGTGCTGCTGTCAGGATCGCCGACGATCACATCACCCTGCCACCCCGCGCAAGCTTGATGATCGCCGTCTACTGTGAGGATGCTGCTTCTGATATCGACGCTATCGTAGAGAGTGATCGAAGGTTGCTTCTCGACCGCGGTGTCTCCGTCGCAAGAGGCATTGCGCACTTTAAGCAACGCCAATCTCACGTTTTGGTCACTAATTTCACCGAAGAGTACCAGCAATTAAACAAGGGAGCTGCAATTGCGTTCCTCGAAGAAACGCAAAGAAGCAAGTGATGTGATCGCGGTCGCCGACTTTGAACGCACACCCGTAGAAACCTTCAAGCTCCCGCAGCCATTCGACATGAATCCGGCGCTACCGCAAGAACAACGAAAAAAATTATTGGCTTTGCTGCGTCGCTATAGCGAATGTTTTTCGTCGAACGCGAAACTACGTCCGACCCCCCTAGCGAAGCACTGAATAATAATCGAAGACGGAGCCCGACCGACCCGACAGTCACCGTACCGCGTCTCTTCACACGAACGGGAAGCCATACGGACTCAAGTCGACGACATGCTCAGCGACGACATTATACAGCCATCGAAAAGCCACTGGGCTGCGCCCGTCGTACTCGTAAAGAAAAAAGACGGCACATTAAGGTTTTGCGTTGACTACCGGCGACTGAACAAAATCACGAAAAAGGACGTGTACCCCCTCCCCCGAATCGACGACGCCCTCGACCACCTCTGCCACGCGAAGTACTTCTCATCGATGGACCTGAAGACCGGCTACTGGCAAATTGAAGTGGACGAGAGAAACCGAGAGAAGACTGCATTTATAACCCCAGACGGCCTATACGAGTTCAAGGTGATGCCGTTTGGGCTGTGCACAGCACCAGCGACGTTTCAAAGAGTCATGGACACTGTGCTAGCTGGCCTTAAGTGGCACACCTGCCTCGTATACCTCGACGACGTAGTGGTATTATCCCGGACTTTCGACGAACACCTTGCAAGGTTGGAGTCTGTACTCGAGGCCATTCGTAAGTCGGGGTTGACGCTGAAGCCTGAAAAGTGCCGTTTCGCATACGGGGAACTCAAGTTCTTTGGCCACGTTGTCAACGCCGCGGGAGTAGTACCTGACCCGGCAAAAACTTCAGCCATTGCGAACTTCCCAAGGCCTAAAGACAAGAAGGGCGTGCGAAGATTTTTCGGGCTGTGCGCATACTACCGGCGCTTCGTCGCAAACTTCGCACGAATTGCAGAGCCACTCACGTGCTTGACGAAAGATAGCACCCCTTTCAGCTGGGAAAACGACCAAGAAAAAGCATTCGGCGAGCTGCAAAAACGCCTGCAAAGCCCGCCCGTGCTCGCTCATTTCGACGAAAATGCCGAAACGGAAATGCACACGGACGCCAGTGATATAGGCTTCGGTGCCGTCCTTGTCCAAAAGCAAAGCGGCTGCGAAAGGGTAATCGCCTATACCAGCCGTGGTCTGTCGAAGGAGGAGAAAAAACTATTCTGCCTCTGAGAAAGAGTGCCTGGCTAATATATGGGCGATTTCAAAATTTCGCCCATACGTGTATGGAAGGCCATTCAAGGTTGTAACAGACCAACATGCGCTGTGTTGGCTCGCCAATTTGAAGGACCCCTCTGGCCGTCTTGGTCGGTGGAGCCTGCGCCTGCAGGAGTTCGACGTTACAGTCGTTTATAAATCCGGCAGGAAACACTCCGACGCCGACTGCCTGTCCCGCGCCCCCGTCGACCCCCACCACAAGACTCTAATGATGACAGCGCGTTCTTCGGGATCGTGACGGAGAGCGACCTAGCCGCCCAGCAGCGTGCCGACCCCGACTTACGCGTCACAATCGAGTACCTCGAGGGATGCAACGTTGCCGTTCCTAGGACCTTCAAACGCAGCTTACCAGCATTCAGCCTCAGAAACTCCGTCCTCGTGAAGAAGAATTTCAGCCCCAGAACAAGAGCGAATTACCTTCTCGTCATCCCCGCGGACCTTCGTGACGAAATTTTGGAAGCGTGCCACGACGACCCGTCTTCCGGACATCTGGGCACAGCCCGACTATTGGAAAAATCAAGGCGAGGAACTACTGGCCCGGCCTGACCTCTGACGTCACCCACTACGTCCGGAGCTGCCGTGACTGCCAGCGACGAAAAACGCCGCCGACAAGACCCGCCGGACTTTTGCAACCGATCGCCGTCCCATCGAGACCATTTCAACAGATTGGAATGGACCTTTTAGGCCCGTTCCCTACGTCACGATCACAGAACAAGTGGATTGTCGTAGCGACAGACTACATGACGCGCTACGCAGTGACCGCCGCTCTTCCGAGGGGGACTGCACAAGAAGTGGCGAAGTTCTTTATAGGCCAAGTTGTGCTGCGACATGGAGCCCCGGAAGTCCTAAGCACAGACCGTGGAACGGCATTTACTGCGGAGCTGATGCAAGGAGTATTACGCTACAGCAACACGGATCACCGAAGAACAACGGCGTACCACCCCCAAACGAACGGACCAACTGAAAGTCTGAACAAGACAATCGCAGATATGCTGTCAATGTACGTTGACGTTGAACATAAGACTTGGGACGGAGTGCTCCCGTATGTCACGTTTGCGTACAACACGGCTATCCAGGAGACGACGCAGCTGACGCCGTTCGAGCTTGTCTACGGTAGAAGGCCGACTACGATGCTCGACGCCATGCTTTCGCACGTAGAAGACGACGACCTCAACGCCGACGTCCACGGATATCTTCAACGTGCGGAGGAGGCCCGCCAGCTCGCTCGAGTTCGTATAACGGACCAGCAGCTGGTGGATGCGGGCCGCTACAACCTCCGACGCCGAGAGGCCGAGTACCAACCAGGGGATCGTGTGTGGGTTTGGACTCCCATCCGACGACGCGGACTCAGTGAGAAGCTCCTGCGACGGTATTTCGGACCCTACCAGATTCTACGACGTGTTGGCCAACTTACCTACGAAGTGATCCCCGATGGTGACTCCGGTACATCACGAAAACGCACGCGGCCTGAAGTTGTCCACGTGGTTCGCTTAAAACCTTTCTACGGACGATGACGAACTTTTATTTTCATTTGTTCCGACTGTCGCTTATGTTACCATCGGGTGGATGCACTCTTAGAGGGGGGTAATGCCGCCAACCATACATTGGGTTTGTTTATTTGTGTTTTGCTTTTACCGCCGGCACGCAGGTCTGTGTTATCTCTGCGCCAAGGGAAGCGCGTGTTCCATTTCTTTCTTTCTGTGCCGCATGTGGTATCTGTTGGGATAGGGAGAGCATTCCGATCTAACCGGAACAGCCCAGAATAATCTTTTTGGATCTACTATGTTCTCGATGCGAATCGACGTTTCAAGAACCACGCGCGCCAAAAGATAAAAAAATTCACAGCATATCCACGGGGTGAATGATGATGAGTGGGCGAAGCTCCTGAGGAGAAATCATCGGTAAAACCGTGACTCTTCAGTGAAAGTTCGCCCACTACATATGTGTCCGAACGTAACGTCTAGAAAGTCTCGCTTAAACCGCGCGTCGGCACCTTGGGGCTGAGCTCGTCTGATGCGTTTTGCAGACGCCTTACGAGCTCTTACTGCATCGGGGTCTGCCTGCCGATACGCGCGCTTTCTCGCCGCTTCCCGTTCTCTGACGTTTTAGAGATCCTCTTCGCGCCGCAGCCGTGCCGCTTCTTGTACGGCAGGGTCCTCGCGCCGTTGCCGTGACGCTTGGGCCTCTCGTTCTCGAACGCTGGGATCTTGGCGGCGTCGTCGCGCAGCCAGACGACACGCTTCGGCCTCCCGCTCTCGTACGGCAGAATCTTGGCGGCGGCGTCGCGCAGCTTCACGGAGCGCTTCTGCCTCGCGGGCTCTCACATCTGCAGCCTTATCCATCGGGCGACACCAAGCGCGCGCCAACAGCGAACGGATTTTATTAAAACGCTCCCAGCCATCTAGTAAACAATCCAATAACTAAACTAGAGGTAGCCACGCCATCTAGTAAACAATCCAAGCGCATCTTTTCATCATATACAAGTACCGCCATCTAGTAAACAATCCAAGAACTAAACTAGAGGTGGCTACATACATACGTCGAGGAGGGACAGACGCACGCCTTAAGGAGCTTCGCCCCTAAAAGCTTGCAGTGCGGACGCCGGGGCATTGGATTCGACGACACTCGCCTGTGCAAGCCACTTTGTTGACCGCTGCTTCGCCGCCTCTGTATTCTTTTGAGTTGTTAGGGGAGCACAAGTTCGCTCCAATAAACGTGTTTCTCATTCAAGACAACTGCATCATCCTTGTCTTCGTGACCATATATATATATATATCAAAGTTGCAGTCCTTAGTCCTTATTGCCAGTGCTGTTTGGCGTTTTAACAGTGTTTTTTTATATTGCCGAATGAGGTCAGATTGCATTTTTTTTGCAGGAATAAATAATTGAAAATTCAAGTCAAGAAAAAATGCGCGGTTTTTTTTGGAAGCAGGAATCGAACCCAAAACACTATTAAAACGTTAAAACGCCAAACAGCACTGGCAATAAGGACTGCAACTTTGATATGTGTCCTTATGGAATCCCTCGTCCCGTAAGTCTCTGTTCTATTTATATATATATATATATATATATATATATATATATGCAAAATCTACGGCACCATAGCTTCAGCACCATGGCATTCACAATTCTCCTACTACAGCCTATCACCCAGCTGCGAACGGACTTTGCGATAGGGCCACCAAGACACTGAAGCAACCGATCAGCATGTTGACCGCAAAGGCAAAAAATCGGTCATATATTGCCATACGTCATGTTTTGTTACAACACCGGCTACCAGGACATCATTCGGGAGACACCCTTTCTTCTGTTGTACGGCAGAGATCCAGTGTTGGCTCTCGGCATCAGCTTCCATCGCAAAGAACTTGCCGAGGTCATGGAATCATCACATTACGCCGCCCTAGTACGTGAGCGACTGAACGAAGCTCGGACATTGGCATCAAAAAAATCAAACTGGTGCAAGAACGGCAGAAAAACTACTTCGACATGGGCCGCAAGGATATCACGTTTGAAAAACACCAGCTGGTGCTCCTAAAGACACACACACACACGCATACACACACACACATATATATATATATATATATATATATATATATATATATATATAATATATATATATATATATATATATATATATATATATATATATTTATATACATACATATATATATATCTGACGTTACGGGAGACTCAAGGCGAGGACGCCTACTTCAGATCGGGCTTGATTATCCCAAGCATCTGCAGCTGGAGATGCTTGGAATAATCAAGCCCGATCTGAAGTAGGCGTCCTACGGTGTTTTAGTTCGGAAACACGTATTTGACTGAAGTTTTGATCTTTTCTTTCCGTGAGAAGCATATCGGTTCTGAACGTCTACTTGCGTCTGTATTTCCAGCAGAGCTGGCTATGAAGGTTGAGACGTCGCGACTAAATGCAAAACCAGTCTCTCTTCTGGCTCACGAATATTAGAATGCTAAACAGCTGGACATATGGGTACCGGGGTAGTTGAGAACACTTCTTGCGTTCTGTCCGACTTGATCCTGATGTTCGGATACGTGAGGGGGAAAACCAGTTGAGCTCCTGTCCGTAGCCGGTTCTCCCCTCAGAAAGCTCGTGTACCGTGGCCAAGACTGGGACTGTGCCCCTGCGGAGCTGATCTCACGCAGTATATAAACACTTGCCTTGGGCTTGAGTTGCTCCCGCTTCAAGAAATAATGTGTAGTCCACCTTCTCCTGAAATGTTTGAGCTCCTGTGGTACTGGGCGCCTCTTAAGTCTTGTCGAACCGTTGATGAATGAGTGACACTTCTCTTTCTTGGGCTTGCGTTTGCGTTTCCGCGTTTTGCTGCCCGCAACAAAATCTCGGTGCTCCGCAAAGCGCTCGCTCCTGGAAGCTTAATGCTCTCTTCGATCAGGGAAAAGCGACGTAACCGTTTGGGTGTAGGTTGTACCTTTGGCTGCCGGCTCTTTCGCCGTGTTCCCAGACGGTAGTGAGCCATCACCATGCAGCGATACGCTTTCATGAATTGTAGCTTCTGGCCTTGGACCACGATGATCGCTGTCTGCTTCACAGATGCCCTCCAATTTGTGATGCCCATCTGTCATGTACATCTTCGAAGAGACCTCAGCCGCCTTCATCTTAACCAAGTTTTCTAGAACAGTTATCTGCCTGTTCAGCATGACTATCCGCTTTTCCTGAAATTCCTTTTCTGCTTCATATTCTGCTTCCAATCTTTGGGTTTCTGCTTCGTGCTGTGCCTTCAGACTTTGTCGTTGTGCTTCCTGTTGTGCCTTCAATTTAGCGCGCTCGTCTTCGACCCACATGCGTAGCTCAGTTCCCTTCAATCAGGCTTGAATTCCTTCGGCAACAAGTTTTTTCAGTTGGGGGCTGGAGCTTGCGCCGCGTCCGGTGAGCGCGTGCGCTGCTAGGTCCGCCTCCTCATTGCGGTTGCTGCCTGTGCCCAACGGGCCGGCGTGCGCCGGGAACCACCTAATAGTCACCGTCATTTCTTTGGGAGGTAGGGCCCCGCACACCCTCACTGCACTGTGGGAGACGCGAGTTCTGGCGTAGTTCACGATCGCTGTCGGCGAGTCGCTGATCACAGTGGTACACTTCGGACTTGTGAGTGCCAGTGCGATCGCCATTTCCTCGGCGTGATGCACACTCTTGGCTTTGACGCTGCCTGCGGTGTATAGTTCGCCGGTGTTGGCGGCTATAACAGCTGCCGCATACATGTTCGGCTGATTAGGGTACTTGGCCACATCTACGTAGTATGCTCCCGAGTAGTTGGCGTGCGATGCCGTGAGTGCCTTCGCTCTTGCGAGCCTTCTCTCTTGGTTGTGTTAGGGGTGCATGTGGCGGGGGATCGGCGATACGTGTAGTCTGCGGAGCAGGTCCTGTGGGAGTGATACATGGTCCTTGTCGTCTTGTAGTGCTTGATTTTGGTAGCCGAGCCATTGTAGTATGTAGCGTCCCGTTCTTGTTAACGATAATCTTGTAAGCAGCGCTGTATGCTGGGCTTCTGCTATTTCATCTATGGTGTTATGTATGCCTAGCTCAAGGAGCTTGTCCGTGATAGTGTGTGGATATAGCCCCAGCGCTGCCTTGTACGTCTTGCGGATGATTGCGTCGAGCCTCTGGCGCTCGGCTGATTTCCAATTGTGGAAGGCCGCGATGTATGCAATATGGCTGATTGCAAAGGATTGGACAAGGCGGAGGAGGCTTGCTTCCCTCATGCCTGCGTATCGGGTGGACACCCTTCGGATCAGTCTGGTGGCTGCCGATACCTTTGTTTCCAGTTTGCTGATGCTGGAGCCGTTCCTTCTGTTCGCGTCCAGATGAAGCCAGAGGACACGCAGGGTCTTGACATGTGGAATTGCAGTCCCGTCTCTTGTTCGAAGGATGATGCTTGTGGTCGTAGATGTAGTGGCGCATTTCTCTCGTGGCAGTAGGATGAGGAGTTCAGATTTTGAGGGAGAGCAGGTTAGACCGGTACCTCTCAGCCGATTTTCTATCACGTCAATTGCCTGTTGTGAGGTGGCTTCTATGTGGCCATCGCTGCCCCCCGTCACCCACAGGGTGATATCGTCGGCGTATATTGTGTGCCTGACGTCGGGGAGCTTAGCAAGCCTGTTTTCCACGTCAATCATTACCAGGTTGAACAGCATGGGTGAGATTACCGACCCCTGCGGTATTCCGACGCTGCCCAACGACTTTGTGGGGAGCTGGATATCCCCCGCATGAATTGTTGTTGTTCGGTTCGACAGGAAGTCTTTAACGTAGCAGATGGTCCGTTTTCCCCTATTAAGGTGAGATATTTGTTCCAGGATTGCCGAATGGCGGATTCGATCGAACGCACTTTAGAGGTCCAGGCCTAGAACTGCTCTGTTGTCGAGGGTGTTGGTTGATTGGTCTATGACTTTGTGTTTAAGTAGCAGCATAGCATCTTGTGTGCTTAGTTTCGCTCAGAAACCCAGAATTGTGTTTGGGTACAATCCTTCATTCACTAGGTATAATTGCCATCGATTAAGCAGCACATGCTCCAGAACTTTGCCTATGCACGATGTGAGTGAGATGGGACGCAGATTGTCAATGTTAGGAGGCTTTACAGGTTTAGGAATAAGGACTGTTTTCGCTTCCTTCCATCTTTTGGGCAATCGGCCACTGCTCCAGCATTTGTTGTAGAAGCGTGTTAGTGCGGAGATGGTATTATCGCTTAGGTTGCGGAGAGCTTTGTTCGTGACCTTGTCGGTCCGGCTGCTGAATTGCTGTTGATCGTTTGCAATACTGCCCTTACTTCCCATTCCTCGATGTCTCTGTCGAGGAGGTCGTTGCTTGCTCCCGTGTAGTCTGGGAGAGGTTCGGGGGGAGTAGCGGCAAGTATTTGTCGTTTAGACGTCGGCAGACCTCGGCTTCGCTAAGTTCTTTCTGAGCTCGGTGTATGATGCGGGCAAGTACATGGTGTTGCGTCCCTTTGCTCTTGGTCTCATCTAACAGATGGCGTAACAAGTTCCAAGTTCGACTTTTGTGCAGCTGTCCGTCAGCTTCATTGCACACTGCGTTCCATTGTTGGCGACAGAGGACTACGCAGTGTTTCTCAATCTCGCGGTTGAGTATCGCGACCTTCCTACGAAGCTTTCGGTTGTGCCGCTGTTTCTTCCATCTATTGTGTAACGAGTTATTTGCTTCCAGCTGGTGAGCAAGTCGGCTGTCGGCTTCAGGGAGGGATTCGTCGAGTTTGACGTCTGTGGTGGCTGTTCGAACTGCTTCTCTTAAAGCTTGCATCCATTCTTCGATGTCGTCCATCTGTGTCGGGGAGTTCTCCAGCGCTTTACGATAGGCTGTCCAGTCCGTTATGCTTTGTTTTTTGGGAGTGTGCCCCATGGTCCTTAGCGGTACTGTGATCTCTATGATGCAATGGTCGCTGCCCAGCGTTTCGCTGGTATTGCGCCACCGTATCCCAGCTTTGCTGCGCGTCGCCTTACAGAAAGTAAGGTCCGGGTTCGTGTCCCGTTGTACGGATGAGCCGATTCGGGTGTACCTTGCAGGATCGTTGATCAGCTGGTAGCCGGAGTCCGTGGTGTCCTCGAGCAGGTTGCGTTCCTTGGTACTTGTCTTCGGGTAGCCCCAGTCGGTGTGAGGGGCATTGAAGTCGCCGCATAGCACCGCGGTGTTGTCTCGGGCTAGTTGGCTCGTTTTGTGCATTAGGGTTCTGAACTTCTGCTCGTAGTGCTTGGGGTTGCTGTATATGTTTACTACGAAAGTGCTCTCTTTCTTCTTCTTCTCGGTGACAACTTCCACTACACAGTGTTCGATGGCGCTGTTATGTGGAAGTGTATGTTCGATGTAGGTGATACCCTTCTTCACCAGGGTGCATACTTTCTGACTGGCGCCTTTACCGATGGCTCGCGCACTGGGTGGGCTGGCGTGGGAGCGATACCCCGGAAAAGTCGGAGGGATCTCACTATGCGTTTCTTGGAGTAGGATAACATCTGGTGATCGTAGGAGCTGTTGGATGTATTGTTGTAGGGCTGCTCGTCTGCGCTGGAAACCGTTTGCGTTCCATTGCCAGACAACTAGTTCTCGGTTAGGGGCTAATGCTGCTCTGGCCATGTTGGGCGTTGGTTGGGTTGCGGGTGGTGCGTTCCGGAGCCGAGTTTAGCGATGGCTGCTTGCATCTGTACGAGTGTTTCTTGTATCACCTGAATGCTGTGTTGCGTGGCTTGACACGTCTGTTCGAGCGTCGTGAGGCATGTGTTGATATTTGCAGTGGTAGCTTCGAGTGCTGCTAGACGCTTGTTGGTTAATTCCGCATGTTGGTTGAATCGTTCTTCATGCCTGTTGAAACGTTCTTCGAGGCGGTGAATAACTGCTCACTGTCACAGTACGTTGTAAATAAAGGTTAGTGTGTTCTTACGAGGAAAAGAAATGGCTGCTCGTGGCGAGGCACATGAGGACAGGGCGTTGGGGATGCGCCGGAGGCTGCGGCCTTGCGAAGTCTGCAGCAGAGGCGAAGGGCGAAGTGATGGCGGCCGTACTTCTACACAATGTAGAGGCTCACTAGGTCGATGGTCTGGACGGGATGCGTGCGCGTCCTACAACAGTTACAAGACACCGCGGTTCTGGCCGTCCTACGACAGGCTACAGAAAACCACGACCTGCCCGCTGGGCAGTCTTATTCCGTTCCGAGCATCATTGCCTCCTGTTCCTCTGCCTTTCTCGGCTGGGATTCCTCGTCGAAACGTTATCACCATCGTTTCGGCGGACTGGCAACCCCTCTTTCAGCTATTTCATCGCAATCTCATATATATATATATATATATATATATATATATATAGTATATATATTACATATATATAATTATATATATATACGATAGGAAGTCACATTGAAAAACATAACAATATTTATTCTAACGTTTCGACCGAGGTCCAGTCTTTTTCAAAGATCTTTGAAAAAGACCCGACCTCAGTCGAAACGTTAGAATAAATATTAGTTTTTAAATGTGACTTCTCTATCGTACAGTTAACCTTATGGCCAGGAACCTTTTCTGTTAAGTGTATATATATATATATATATATATATATATATATATATATATATATAGATATATATAGTATATATATATACGCACACAGTAGAAGTACGCTCTTCGGAGACTTTATTTCCAACGTTTCGACCTGAGACAGGTCTTCCTCAGGAATGAAAGCTTTGGGTGAAAATCGTACGGACTCAGAGTGGGGGCGGCGCCCCGAAACACAAGCCACATGGGAAACAAACACACAAACGACCACACACACCATACAGAGCTTATTCTGCCAAAGGCAGGCGAAAAAGAGCCTTCAAAAAAAAGAAGACGAAAGGAAGAGGGAGGAACAAGGTGGCAAGGAGGAGGCAAGAAAGAGGCAAGGAGGAACACACTGCATGAACGCGGGTGGTGGGGATAACAGGAAATGCGACGAGTTCATGGGTGGCGAAAGGCCCAAAAACATGTGGTGTCTCCGGGAGGGAAAAACTACAAAGCACACGCCGCCACGAGCAGTGAGTTTACATGCGCGTCACCGGTAACAAGGATTAACTGCTGACAGTCTTCTTCGTCAAGGATTAACTACTGACCGGCGTGGTCAAGAATGCAAGCGGGGCCCAAATGGTTCTGGCAGCCGACGGTCTACACCCGAGTTTTGGTGGTGTGTAGGTTATGGCGTGGAACTTGTACACCTTCCTCCTAGAACTCCGACGGCCTAGGTTTGCAGACTGGCTGGATTATGTGTCACCATCAACAGCTCGTGAAACGCAAGAGGAGCCTACGTTCGCACAGGCCACACTGTAAACTGAACCAAGTCGGCATTTGGACTTGGACTGGCACCCACTGACCCGTGTGACTTTCCCGAATCCAGCTACCGGTCCTCACCCTCACAACTCCCTTGACGCAACACCCGCCGGAGGTGCAACTGCCATTCCTGAGGGTCAAGCTCCACAACCGGAGGTGCTTCCCCCACGCCGACCACGAAAGCAGGGTGCCAGCCCTGAAGCCCATCACGTGGACCCGACACCAGGACCCGAGTCACCCTTCCTACGCCTCCGACGACGAAGGTGTTCCAGCCCTGGCCCCACCGCAGAGCTCCGACGGGGAAATGGACGCACGTCTCCCAAGTTTTTCACAACGAGCACCCACCAGACAACACCGCAGCAACCCCTGTCAAGGATAGCACCGCAAGATCGCGCAGCGCTGCAGACACTTTCTACGGGGGACAGTGAGGACGCTGTCAAAACTCCAGCTCCAAGGTACAACCTTAGGAAATGCCCTGGATCGGCCCACCGAGTGCAGAGTGATTGACGTGTTGGCCCCGAGCCCCAGCCGACTTCCTCTTCCTCAGGTGCCGTAACACTAAAATCCAAAGAATTCTTAAAAGTCAGGAAAATTGTAGAAAAGCGCGTACGCCATGACCTTGATGTTCGTACCCTTTAAACATATAAGCTAGAAGGTATTGTACCCAAAGGGCTTCGTATTTCACTGCCTCCTTCAATGAAGAACCTATCAATTGAGAGCTTAGAAAAATGGAATCGAATACTAAATACTGCTTCTCTAGATTTACTCCAGGTCACAATAGAGCACTCTGAAGAAATGTTAACGTCACTTGTGGGAGAGGAACGTCGAGTCCGGGAAATTGCCTTACTTTCAGGGCCGGAACTCCAGGAGCTGAATTTATTTGAGGCCAAAAAAAACTCGAGGTTTCAAAAACAAAGTTAAAAAACTCGAAAGGGATAACGTCCCGGGGCATGCCGGGTCGTATGCGAGGGGCGTCAGACGACAACCGTGTCTGCCTATTATGGATGCGGTTGACCGCGAGGAGGGTGTTGACAGCATGCCGGGGCAACCGCCGCTAGGGGTTGAATGCGGCGAAGGGGGCGGGCAAATAGTTAATTTATCGAAGAATAAATTAGGCGCCGCTGAGATATCTGTTCTGTCCCGGGGTCTCACATTTTGCCCGAGCAACGGGAAGTACTCAGAATTAACGCTTCTGAAAGATTTAGATAATTTTGCCCGTACTCTGCGTTTACGAGAGTACTTCTTCGATAGAAGTGACGGGGAGAACGCCAAATCTTCTTTCGTCGCCAAGCACCACTGGACCCCCAGTGCACAAAGGGAGGAAAATCTCGACTTGTATATTTGTGCCGTCCAGAGAGACGTTTTACAAGCCTACCAATCACGCCGAACCAGTCATCACAACATCACAAAAAACGAACAGGATGCTCTCAATGCATTGAGTAACCGACAGGACATTTTAATCAAACCAGCTGACAAGGGAGAGGGGATTGTTATTCTCGACCGGAATGATTACGTCAAAGAAGGAGATCGACAATTAGGTGACCGGAAATTCTATAAGCCCCTTCTATCAGACCCTACTAAAGAACACCAAAAAATTGTAAATAACGTGCTGGAGCAACTTGTGGGGTCTCGAGAAATTGATAGAAAACTTGCCAGGGCACTAACATCGGCCCACCCAGTGGTTGGCCGCTTTTACATGCTTCCAAACTTACACAAAATTGGAAATCCCGGCCGCCCAATTATATCGGGAATAGGCACCATCACATAGCCAATTTCAGGTTATATGGATTACCTCATTCGCGATATACCCCCTTAATTTCCATCAAACTTACGGGACACAAACCATTTTCTCCAAGAAATCGAGGGCATGGTTCTACCAGACGGTGCATTTCTAGTAACATTGGACGTGACCTCCCTTTATACCAACATTCCGCACAGCGATGGCATCAATGCCCTCATTCAGTCGTACAACGAACACCGCGAAGAAGACTCTCCCAGCCCGAGGGTTGTTGAGGTAACGTTTCACGAGCTGGTGATGGTGACGCATAATCCTGCCAGTCTGCAAACCTAGGCCGTCGGAGTTTTAGGAGGAAGGTGTACAAGTTCCATGCCATAACCGACACACCACCAAAGCTCGGGTGTAGACCGTCGGCTGCCAGAACCATTTGGGCCCCGCTTGCATTCTTGACCATGCCGCTGAATACGGTCAGTAGTTAATCCTTGTTACCGGTGACGCGCATGTAAACTCACTGTCTCGTGGCGGCGTGTGCTTTGTAGTTTTTCCCTCCCGGAGACACCGGATGTTTTTGGGCATTTCGCCACCCGTGAACTCGTCGCATTTCCTGTTATTCCCACCACCCGCGTTCATGCAGTGCGTTCCTCCTTGCCTCTTTCTTGCCTCCTCCTTGCCACCTGTTTCCTCCCTCTTCCTTTCGTCTTCTTTTTTTTTGAAGGCTCTTTTTCGCCTGCCTTTGGCAGAATAAGCTCTGTATGGTGTGTGTGGTCGTTTGTGTGTTTGTTTCCCATGTGGCTTGTGTTTCGGTGCGCCACCCCCACTCTGAGTCCGTACCATTTTACCCGAAAGCTTTCATTCCTGAGGAAGACCTGTCTCAGGTCGAAACGTTCGAAATAAAGTCTCCGAAGAGCGTACTTCTACTTTGTGCGTATTCCTGCAGCAACAAAGGACTCCACTTCACGACTATATATATATATATATATATATATATATATATATAATATATATATATATATATATATATATATATGTATATATTGCCGCAAACCATACATTGGGTTTCTTTATTTGTGTTTTGTCTTTACCGCCCGGCTGCGCCGGTCTGTGTTATCTCTGCGCCAAGGGAAGCGCGTGTTCCATTCTTTCTTTCTGTGCCGCATGTGTTATCTGTCGTGATAGGGAGAGCATTCCGATCTAACGTGAACAGCCCAGAATAATCTTCTTGGATCTACTATGTTCTCGATGTGAATCGACGTTTCGAGAACCACGCGCGCCGAAAGATAAAAAGCCTGCAGTGCGGACGCCGGAGCATTCGATTCGACGACACTCGCCTGTGCAAGTCACTTTGTTGACCGCTGCTTCGCCGCCTCTGTATTCTTTTGAGTTGTTAGGGGGGCACAAGTTCGCTCCAATAAACGTGTTTCTCATTCAAGACAACTGCATCGTCCTTGTCTTCGCGACATCTGGTGAGGTGCTGGTACTAAGCCTTTATGCTCTCTACGACATCTCGAAGCCGCCAAGCCAGTCCAACCAGAGAAAGCCCCGGACTGCAAGGATTGCTACCCGAGTTCGGTCTTCTGCCAGAAGGGCCCAAGAGAAGTAACGCTGCAACCAACTCCGTGGTCAAGAAACAACGTCACCAATCATCCTGCAGCAGCCCCGAGAACCGCCATCGTTCCGGGGAGCCCCCGCTGAAGACCCCGAAGAATGGTTGGAGAAGCTGGAGCGCGTCGCATCTTCAACAGGTGGGACGACGAAGAAACTTTCCGGCATGTCTGCTTTTACTTAGAAGATGCTGCTCGAACTTGGTTCGAGAACCATGAGAGCTCTTTGACCGACTGGACTCAATTCATGAGGGAGTTCCTTAAGGCCTTCACTACCGTGGTGAGAAAAGAGCCAGCTGCGCTTTTGCTTGAAACTCGAACGCAGCACCCCAACGAAGGAGTCGTGATTTTCGTTGAGATGAAGCGACTTTTTCGTCGTGCGGACCCTGAAATGACCGAGGAAAACAAGCTCAGGTTTCTAATGCTAGGAGTGAAGCAAGAGCTTTTTGCTTGTCTAGTCCGTAACCCTCCGAAGACAGTGGCGGAATTCGCATCTGAGGCGGCCGCGATGGAGAAGACGCTAGAAATTCGAACGAGGCAGTACGACCGCCCTGTCAACGCGCTGTTCTCGGAGACCATCGGTGCCGCAAATGGAAGCTCCGATACATTGCGAGAGACCATCCGAGCAGTGGTCAGGGAGGAGCTTCGGAAGCTTTTCCCAACGACGCCGCAACCTCAAGTGGCTTCCCTGACCGACGTAATCCTGAGAAGAAGTCCAAAACGCACTGGGAACTTTCTACGCCATCGGAAGCATCCCGCGAACCACAAGCCATGACCTACTCCTCGGCTGTTCATCAACCCCGCCCTGCTCCAACCCCTCGTCAAGAGGCCGAGCCATACCGCCGTCCATTGCCGCCCGCCCGACGCCCTGTAGAACAATGCCAGACGCCAAGGAAGACCGACGTGTGGCGAACGCCCGATAATCGCCCGCTGTGCTACCACTGCGGAGAGGCCGACCACATCTACCGTCGCTGTCCCTACAAGAGGCTCGGTTTTGCGAGGGTTCTCCGTCGACGCCCCACGCCCCCGCTACGGCCAGCGCCCTGCTGAGATCGAAGAATACCTCTCCAACACCAACCGAGGACCAGCCCGCTTCAAACCGCCGCAGCACTGCTGACTTCTCACGTGGAAGGTCCCCCAGCCCACGCGGGGGAAACTAAAAGCAGTAACTTCGGGAGGTAAACTTGCACAACGGCGGAAAAATGAAAACCCTCCAACGACGCAGCGACTCGCTGAAGACCATCATTCACGACATGCCCTCATCCCGACGACCCGACCTAGCCCTAACGAGACTCCTGAACCCGACGACAGCTACACGGCGCGACGCGTACCCTACCTGACCGAGACGTCCGTTGAGAAGACGACGACAACGACGATGCACACTGCCCGACCGTCAACACGTACAAGCAGAGATACGACGCCCCGACGAACCCGGTGCTCGAGGAAGACTGCATCTGACGTCAAGGCGTCCATCGACGGCTTTGACGTAGTCGCCCTCGTAGACACGGGAGCTGACTATTCGGTAATGAGCGGACCATTTGCGTCTAAACCAAAGAAAGTTATGACCATATGGGACGGCCCGCACATACGCACACCAGGAGGCCACCTCGTGACTCCAAGTGGAACGTGCACATCGCGCGTCACCATAGATGGCACAACGTACCCTGCGGCGTTCGTCATTCTGCCTAACTGCTCCCGCGACGTAATTCTTGGAATGGACTTTTTGAAGGACAACGGTGCAATGATCGATCTGCAGACCAAGTCAATAACTTTTTCCCCCAATTGCTCCATGACGCCGGAACCGAACCCCGAACGACGGGCTGCTGTAAGGATTGCCGATGATCATGTCACCCTGCCACCCCGCGCAAGCTTGATGGTCGCAGTCTACTGTGAAGATGCTGCTCCTGACGTCGACGCTATCGTAGACACTGATCAAAGGGTGCTTCTCGACATGGACACTGTGCTAGCTGGCCTTAAGTGGCACACCTGCCTCGTATACCTCGACGACGTAGTGGTATTCGCCCGGACTTTCGACGAACACCTTGCAAGGTTGGAGTCCATTGCAAGGTTGGTGTACTCGAGGCCATTCTTACGTCGGGGTTGACGCTGAAGCCTGAAAAGTGCCGTTTCGCACACGGGGAACTCAAGTTCTTGGGCCACGTCGTCAACGCCGCGGGAGTCCTACCTGACCCGGCAAAAACTTCAGCCATTGCGGCTTCCCAAGGCCGAAAGACAAGAAGGGCGTGCGAAGATTTCTCGGGCTGTGCGCATACTACCAGCGCTTCGTCGCAAACTTCGCACGCATTGCAGAGCCACTCACGCGCTAGACGAAAGATAGCACCCCTTTCAGCTGGGAAAACGACCAAGAAAAAGCATCCTGCGAGCTGCAAAAACGCCTGCAAAGCCCGCCCGTGCTCGCTCATTTCGACGAAAATGCCGAAACGGAAATGCGCACGGACGCCAGTGATATAGGCTTGGGTGCCGTCCTTGTCCAAAAACAAAGCGGCTGCGAAAGGGTAATCGCCTATGCCAGCCATGGTCTGTCGAAGGAGGAGAAAAAAAAGTTACAGCCGTTCCACTCTACGTGAAAACTGTTGGAAATGCAGAGCACTGATTCGCCATACTGGGCTGTAGCGCCGTTATCCGCTCACTGCTACCACCCGACGCATTTCAAATTTCCCGCCTTCGCAGTGCTCGCGCGCCCCCTACCTGAAACTGCGCCAGCAGGAGTTCTGTTCTTTTTGTGCTTGTTTTCCCTCCCGCATCGCCGCCCGACGTTCACGAATGGCTGCGGCTTCTCGCTGGCGAAGTTCGGCGTCGGCGGCTCGCTTGCGGCGCTTGCGCTCAGCATCCGCAGCACGCCGCCGCGCCGCCTTCTCTTCCCGCGTAGACATTGTCGATGAAGTCGATGGTGAAACGTGAAACGTGCCGTGAACCCCCTGCCGCGGCTATGACGCAACGTGGAGCGGCTATGACGCAACGGGGCACGGCAATGACGCAACACAATCCAACACAATCCACTTTAATCCAATCCAATCCAAATCCAAACCAATCCAATTCAAGCCAAGCCAATCCAATCCAATCCAAGCCAATCCAATCCAATCGAATCCAATCCAATGCCAGACCGACGGGGAGCGATGCGGACTACGGACGCCAACGCGGGTGACATCGTGAGTTACTGAAATGCTCTGCATTTAAAACTATTCTGCCTCTGAGAAAGAGTGTCTGGCTATTATATGGGCGATTTCAAAATTCGCCCATACGTGTATGGAAGGCCATTCAAGGTTGTAACAGACCATGCGCTGTGTTGGCTCGCCAATTTTAAGGACCCCTCTGGCCGTCTTGGGCGGTGGAGCTTGCGCCTGCAGGAGTTCGACCTTACAGTCGTTTATAAATCCGGCAGGAAACACTCCGACGGCGACTGCCTGTCCCGCGCCCCCGTCGACCCACCACCACAAGACGCTGATGAAGACAGCGCGTTGTTCGGGATCGTGACGGAGAGCGACCTAGCCGCCCAGCAGCGTGCCGACCCCGACTTACGCGTCATAATCGAGTACCTCGAGGGATGCAACGTTGCCGTTCCTAGGACCTTCAAACGCAGCTTACCAGCATTCAGCCTCAGAAATTCCGTCCTCGTGAAGAAGAATTTCAGCCCCGGAACAAGAGCGAATTACCTTCTCGTCATCCCCGCGGACCTTCGTGACGAAATTTTGGAAGCGTGCCACGACGACCCGTCTTCCGGACATCTCGGTACAGCCCGCACTATTGGAAAAATCAAGGCGAGGTACTACTGGCCCGGCCTTACCTTTGACGTCACCCACTACGTCCGCTGCCATGCCAAGTGCTCTCCTCTCCGCCTGAAAAATTACATCCTCGACTCTCTGGAAGTTACGCAGAGAGTCCTGCCGTGGACGCCATTTTTGTGATACGGGTTGTTGTGTGGATGAGGAGGTCAAATTTACCTGGCAGAGAAGAAGCGAGGCACGTGAGTCAGACAAGGACAGACTCTATTCACGGGACAGAATTAGAAAAATACACAAATTAGAAAACTACACATATTAACTAGGACCTAATCTAATCCAATGACTAGAAGTCCGCCAAGACAATGTTCTTAAGTAAAAAAAAGTTCCCGCTCACGGCTGGCAGTACTTGGTGGCAAGGAGCTGTGGCGGTACACTTGACTGGTGTGATGTCTGCAGGCGTTGTCCCCTTGACGTTGGCGCTGTCCGCCGCAAGGTCGGGTCCCGTGCGCTAGGCTCGGGGCGCTGCCGCGGTGCCCTTGTCAATGCCGGTACTGCGACTGATGAGCGCTTAGGCCCGGGTGCTCAGTAGCCAGTCTCGTCTGAGCTGCCTCGATGTCCGCTGGGAAGATGCGGCTCGCAACGGAGGTTCTCCGAACATTCTCGTCCGGCAGGTCGCTCCTCGAACCTCGCTCGTTCCGCTCTCGTGCCACGATCCTCTGGCTTCCTCCTCCTCTTTCTCTCCCGCGCTTTTCTTCCGCCTCGGCACACACCTCGTCGTCTTCGCTTCGACCTGCCGACCCCCGTCCGGTGAGCAGCGCCTCCTCACAGAAGATGATGGTTGCCCCCATCAGAAGAAGTGTTTGGGGGAAAACACTTCCGGTGAGCAGTTGGTTGACTGGTAACTGTCCCTGGTGGTACGGGTCTGTTGGCCGACGCGCACTTCACTTGCAGTCACTAATAACACTACCACACTTCCACGTCTGACACTCACTTTGATCACTACCACAGTACATAGGAATGACTGAAAATGCACAGAAACACTTCAATTACACACAAATACTGACAAATAACAGTTCTACGAACCGGGACCGTTTGATGCCCTCATTGAAGACGGCTCAAGTAGTCTGCACCAACGTTACTAGCTCCCGGGATATATCGAACGGAAAAGTCGTATTCTGACAAGATAAGGCTCCAGCGGAGCACCCTTGTATTTATCTGGCGAGCAGAGGTGATATACACTAAGGGCTGGTGGTCAGTTTCGACGGTAAATCTCTTGCCGTAGAGGTACACATGAAATTTCTGAATAGCCCACACCACAGCTAAGCACTCACGCTCTATAGCAGAGTAGCCAGCTTCGCGAGGCAACAGTTTTCGGCTTGCGTAGCTGACAGGGTGCAGTCGCTCGTCATACTCCTGTAAAAGCACCGCACCCAGACGCTTGTCTGAAGCGTCAGTACGGAGGATGAACTCTTTTGACAGATCTGGGGCTCGTAGGACCGGTCGGTTGGTCAAAGCTGTTTTTAATTTCTCAAATGCTAGCTGATGTTCCCGTGTCCACGTAAAGCGGTTCGGAGCACGCTTCTTGATCAGTTCTGACAGGGGGTATGAAATTTGAGCATAATCAGGTATGAAGGCTCTGTAGTAGGCTGTTAGTCCTAAGAACGACTGCACTTGCTTCTTCGTTTGTGGTGGGCAGGCTTGACGGATCTTGTCAACATTTTGAGTCATGGGCGTTACAATAACCTCGCCAATCTTGTGTCCAAGAAACTCAACAGAAGTAGCTCCCAGCTCCGTTTTCTTGGGTTTTATGGTTAGGTTAGCTTTCCGTACGCGGGAGAAAAGCGTGCGCAGAGTGTCCAAGTGTTCCTCCCACGAGTCGGTGGCTGTGAGGACGTCGTCGAAATAGTGAAAAATGTTCGGGAACCCGTCCACCACCTTACGGATCATTCGCGTGAAGACCGCTGGTGCAGTTTTCAGTCGAAAGGGCATGTAGCGGAAATGGTATAAGCCGGAGCGTGTGGAGAATGCTGTGATGTGTTTAGACCGGGGTTCCATAGGTATTTGCCGATATCCTTTCGTGAAGTAAAGTTTCGAAAAATATCGTCTCTTACAGGCGTGCCCGAACATAACGTCGGTGCGAGGTATTGGTTCACAGTCATCAACCAGCACTGTATTGACTTGCCGGTAATCGATGCGCAGTCGCATCGTGCCGTCTGGATTTTTGGTGGGAACAAAGGGAGCTGTGTACTGGGACGCAGATTTCTCGATTATGCCTTTTTGGAGCATCTCCTGCACTTCCTTTTCCACCTGTTCTTCCATTGCGAATGGCACTGGGTGTTACTTGACCTGGATAGGCTCCTCTGTTCTTAACTTAAGGCAACACTCTAGGAGGTTTGTTCGTCCGGGATTATCCGGGAAAATGTCAGAGAACTCGGTCAGAATAATTCTCAGAGAATCCGCTTGTGATGGCGCCAGCTCGGATGAACTTTTGACGTCCTTGTGACCCTGAGTGCTCGGCGACTGAGGGTCGGGAAAGTCTTCCGCCTCCGGAACGTCCAAATTGATGACCTTAACGGCAGACGATGCAGTGGCAAAGTTTTTGTCGCGCTCTTTATGGCGTTTGAGCAGGTTGATGTGGAAAAGGCAGGACTTTGTTCCCAAGTCAATGAGATAGTCAACCTCGTTCTTGCGTTCTTTCAGCACAAAGGGTCCTTTCCATTGCAACAGTAACTTGGATTTCTCGGTGGGCAGAAGAAGAAGAACTTTGTCTCCTATCTTGAGCTGTCGCTGCTGGCATTTTACGTCGTATCGGGATTTCTGGGCCTGTTGGGCTCGCCTGAGTTCCTCATGTGCGGCTTGGCAGGTGTCTTCAAGCCGATTTCTCAGGTCGACTACGTACTCGTACGTTGTTCGAGTTTCCTTGTCGAGTGGTTCTTTCGTCCACAACTCTCTCAACACGGTCATAGGTCCCCGCACATGTCGGCCGTACAGCAGCTCGAACGGCGAAAAGCCGAGGCTCGCCTGAGGGGCTTCCCTGTACGCGAACAGAAGCGGGATCAAATACCTGTCCCAGTCCTTCGGTTTCTCTTGGCACATGCGAGAGCATGCGCTTTAAGGTTCCATTGAATCGCTCGACGAGTCCATTGCACATAGGATGGTACGGTGTCGTCGTGAGCTGTTGTATAGAGAGTAATCGACTTATTTCTCGCATGAGCTCGGAGGTGAAACTTCGCCCTTGGTCGCTCAAAATTTCTTGAGGTAGCCCAACTTTTGAAAACATCTGGAGCAGAGCCTCCGCCACTTGTGCGGTTTCCATGCTTGGCATGGCCACTGCGTCAGCATACCTTGTTGCAAAGTCTACCGTTGTTAGTATGTATTTCTTTCCTGCATATGAGCACGGCTTCATAGGACCAATTATATCAGTCGCCACTCGCTGGAATGGTACGTCAATTATGGGCATGCTCCCAAGTGGCGCACGGCCCACCATATGCTTCGGAAGAGTTCTCTGGCACGTATCACACGACTTCCCGTATCTTTTAACGTCCATGTGCACGCCTGGCCAGTAGAAGTTTGTCGTGACTCGGGTTTCCGTTTTTCTAGCACCTTGATGGCCGGACAACAAACCTTCGTGGCCCAACCGAAGTACGTGCCCTCGATATCGTTGGGGCACGACTAACTGTTTAAGCTTTTTCCCGGAGGGAATTTTGTGTCGTCGGTAAAGAATTTTCTTTTCTACAAAGAATTCCAACTGGTGTCCAGACTGCGATGTGAACTGCCCGCCTACGGCGCTGAAACACTTTTTCAGACTCTCGTCTCTAGCTTGTTCTTCAATTAGCTTCGTGCGATCCGGGTAATAAGCTCTGCCTCCGGGATAGCGAGCACCTTGTTGCTGTTGGCTTGAAATTTTGTTGTGATAGCCCCTTCGTTTGATGTTAAGAGTTCGGGTTTCACTTCTCGGGTTACATTGTTCGCTTCCATAGACTCCCGAATTTTCTGACTTGACTCAGCTTCCACGGGTGGGGCGTTGAGGTTGCATTCCATTCAGGAATTGAACGCCGACAGACCTTCTATGTTGCCTAAGACAAGGTCGTATAAGGGATCTTTCATGCATTTAGCGATTAGTTTTCCCGAGAAGAATGGAGTCTCTACTTCGATTTCTGCTTTGGGGAGATACATCACCGTTCGGTCTAGCAGGAAAACTGGACTAGTTTTGCCTGTAAAATTTCGCGCCGGAACTAAGTCTTTCCGGACGATCACCGTGTTGCATCCGGTATCCCGCAAAACACTAATCGTCTTGCCTCCTAAGCGCCCTTTAACGACTGGCAAGCTGCCGATAGAAGCTGGATTGTTCCCTCCGCGTTGATAACTGGAATCTTTTCCCCATTTTCCAGAGTGACGCACTTCTGGCCATCTTCTCGAGGCTGTACTGCACAAGAAGCCTGGAATTTTTCGTCCTGTCGTGGATAGCACCTATCAGCTCTATGTCCAACCTGCCCGCATTTCCAACAGGCTCTCGTGCGCTTCCAGCACGCGGCAGCAGTGTGTCCCTGCCTGTCACACAGGAAACATTTCCTCTCTGGTCGGGAGTTTCCCTTCTTTTGAGGCGAGTTGTTTCCGCGGTACTCATGGTTGGGTTTATCCTCCATGCAAGCTGTTGACCGTGAGCCAAGGCTCCGTTGTCCTTGCGCGTCTAGGTAATTATCGGCAGCTACCACCGTCTCTTCCAACTTGGCACAATTTAGTTCTTTCAAGAAGAGTAACAGGTTTTTAGGGCACCTTGTCATAACTGTTCAGTGATGGTTTTCTTTCGCAAGCCCGCATAAGTCTTTTCAACTCGGCCTGTCTCCATCCACCTGTCAAAGTATCCGGAGAGCCTAGCTGCAAATTGCCGACCAGTTTCATCCTCCTCCGGCACCGACCCTCGAAACTTCCCACTGTAGCCTTCTACGGTGTACTGAAATCTTTGCAGTAAAGCTCGTTTGACCTTTTTGTAGTCTAAAGAATCCTCTGGAGACAGGCGACCGACTACACTCAGGGCTTCACCAGTCATCCACAAACTAATTGTGGTTGCCCATTTTTCTTTCGGCCACCCCTGACCAGTAGCGACACGCTCAAACCTCTGGATATAAGCGTCCACGTCGTCTCTGGAGTCGGTAAAAACCGGAATGAGCTTATGGGGGCAGATAAAGTCTGAGCTGCTTGCTCCACGAGCTCCTCCGTCCCCGCTGTCATTGGCATCTGGCGCGTGAGCTCGGGTCTCCTCGAGTCGTAGCTTGCGATCTAGCACTTGCCGTTCCAGCTCGAGTCTCTGACGCTCGGCATCCCTCGCAAGCGCTCTTTCCTGTCTGGCATCCTGTCTTTCCTGTCTTTCCATTTCCATCTGTCTCTCGACCCATTCCTTCAGATCACTGCCCACCAGGCCCAACTCTTTTCCCACGGCGAGCAATTTGTCAATGTCCATTCCGGCGCCAAGTGCTCTCCTCTCCGCCGGAAAAATTACCTCCTCGACTCTCTGGAAGTTACGCAGAGAGTCCTGCCGTGGACGCCATTTTTGTGATACGGGTTGTGTGCGGATGAGGAGGTCAAGTTTAACTGGCCGAGAAGAAGCGAGGCACGTGACGTCAGACATGAGATAGACTCTATTGACGGGACAGAATTAGAAAAATACACAAATTAGAAAACTACACAAATTAACTAGGAGCTAATCTAATCCAATGACTAGATGTCCGACAAGGCAATGTTGTTAACTAAAAAAACGTTCCCGCTCACGGCTTGCAGTACTTGGTGGCAAGGAGCTGTGGCGGTACACTTGATTGGTGTGATGTATGCAGGCGCTGTCCCCTTGATGTTGGCGCTGTCCGCCGCAAAGTGGGGTCCCGTGCGCTAGGTTCGGGGCGCTGCCGCGATGCCCTTGTCAATGCGGGTGCTGCGACTGATGAGCGCTTAGGCCCGGGTGCTCAGTAGCCAGTCTCGGCTGAGCTGCCTCGATGTCCGCTGGGAAGATGCGGCTCGCAACGGAGGTTCTCCGAGCATTCTCGTCCGGCAGGTCGCTCCTCGAACCTCGCTCGTTCCGCTCTCGTGCCACGATCCTCTGGCTTCCTCCTCCTCTTTTCTCTCCCGCGCCCTTCTTCCGCCTCCGCACACACCTCGTCGTCTTCGCTTCGACCTGGCGACCCCTGTCCGGTGAGCAGCGCCTCCTCACATTGGTCTTTTTTCTTATTAAACTATACCCCTTACTGTTGACTAGTCGCTACGTGTACGTTACATTTTTGGTAGAGTTGCTGGGTACCAGCCGCGAATCTCGCATGCACAGCGCGGACACCGCCTCTGAAGACCGGGCGCATGAAACAGAGCTGACGCCCGTTCATCAACGCACCAGTCGTCGGCTTTGAGGTGCATCGCCTGAGTACGGACTTCTGCCCATGACATCCAGGGCAGCAGCGGCACACCCTAAGGGCCCAACAATGGCAAGCGAAAACCTTACGCCATTTCAGTGCGTGTTCCAACAGGCGCGAAAAGGTCCAAGTTTTCATGGAGACGCCTTTCAAGACGCGGAGGATTGGCTTGATCTCTATGAGCGGGTCGTGAGATTTAATGGATGGGATCTAGCGCGGAAGCTTCATGACGTGCACTTCACCGTTGAAGACGGCGCGAGGACGTGGTGCGAAAACCACGAAGCAGATTTCATAAGCTGGGATGAATTCCGGCGCAGATTTCTGAAGACCTTTGCCCGGGGTGACCGCAAAGAAAAGGCTGAAGCCGCTTAGCGCTCCAGAAACCAGTGCCCCAATGAAAGCTTTTTGATGTACTACGAGGAGATGACCCGTCTTTTCCGACGTGCAGACCCGAGCATGGCTGAGGATAAAAAGCTTCGTCACCTTATGCGAGGTGGGAAACAGGAGCTTTTCGCTGGGCTTGTGCGCAATCCCCCACGTACCGTGACTGAGTTTGTTACGGAAGTGACGACGATGGAAAGGACGCTAGAACAGCGTGCCAGACAATACGACAGCCATCCTGCTTGCGCGTCGGTGGACGCGTTTGCTGCGGCCTCGGGGACCAGTCGTGACACGTTGTGGGAGCTCATCCGCTCAGTGATTAGGGGGGAGCTTCACCTCCTACAACTGCCTCAGGCCTCACCGACGTACGCTTCTCTGACCCAACTCGTGAAAGAGGAGGTTAAGCAAGCGGTTAAACCACCGGTTAAACCACCGCCCTCACGCATCTCAGAGAGCGCGATGACATACGCCACGGTTCTGCAAGAAGCCCCTACGTACGCTGCTTCGAACGTCGCCGCTGCTACTACCGACGCGTATGCCCCGTCGTGTACTGGTGTCTTTATTCGTCGCCAGCCTGGAAACTGTCCAGCCCCTCCTGCTGGACGGAGCGCCGTACGCAAGACGGTCGTGTGGCGTGCGCCGGGCGGGCTACCGCTGTGTTTTAACTGCGGGGACGCTGGTCATCTGTACAGGTCGTGCCCCTACCGTCGTCCTGGCCTTCGAGGTTTCCCTACAAACGCGCCCTGCCCTCGGGACGCTTAAAGACCTGCCGAAATTCAACAATATCTTTTCGCGCAACGCGCTCCCTCTCGCCCGGAAACCACGCCAGCATCGTTTCTTCGTTACAGGTCGCCGAGCCCTCGTCTCTCCTCTAGCTCACCTGCGCGGCGCTCGCCCAGCCCGAATCGGGGAAAACTGAAACCAGCGACCTCTGGAGGTGGGGCCGCTGAAAAGACCGTCAGCGAAGATCCTCCATCGTGTTTACGACGACGTACATTCGAACCGACGCATCTAGAAAGTTATGGGAAAAGAGCCACATGTGACCTCGCTGTTAGTATCGACGACTACGACGTGACTGCGCTGGTGGACACAGGTGCGGATTACTCTGTAATTATTAGCAATCTGGCAAGAGAGCTGAGGAAGGTACTGACGCA